>CM062293.1:237096200-237180897 GCA_031216915.1 Pictodentalium vernedei
CTGTTGCCTTCTCATTTGATGTTGTTGGTGTCCAAAAATGGACTATTTTTTCAGAATTTTGACTTTTAGCAGTTCATAAAGGGTTAACCAATGCTTACCAGAATAATTTATCCATTCAAGTGGTAATGTGACACCAAGACCTATCAATGGCCATTTTTTGTTGAAAACCCTACCAGATGTTTGTAAAGAAATCCAGGGAAAACATAAATTTTTAAGCCTTTGATGGGTATCACTATTAACAACAACAAAAGGGGTTAACGCTTGGTTTTTTGAATACCCTTATTACTTACAAAAATGGTCCTTGGTGAATTCCACTTCCGACAAAGGAGATTAAGTTTATTTCTCAGGTACACGTCGGGAGCTGTGGGTGTCCGAAAACAGCCCATTTCAACAAAATTATGATGTTTGATAGCCTGCAGAGGGTTAATAAACGCTCACCGGAATATTTTGTCCATGCAGCTTGTAATGTCACACTAAGACCTGCGAGTAGTCATTTTTTCTTGAAAACCTACAGGATATTTTTAGCTAAATCCACAGAAAATGGGAATTTTAAGATTTTAAGGGGTCTCTCTCTTTAGCTTTGCCAAAATGGGTTAAGACTTCGACTTTTGAATACCCTTACTACTTACAATGAAAGAGTCAATGACTCTGTAGCTCAACTTGGATATGACAGGAATTAGTACTTGCTGTGACCAAGACAACTGAATAAAGAATATGACAGGAATTAGTATTTGTTTTGGCCCAGTCAACAATAATAAAAGAATTACAAGGTGACTGTAATGGACTACAGATTAAGACCAATTATTGTAGATTATTATTTTTGTGTGGAAATTTTCAGTCCCAAACAAAATATTTTCAGACTAAAATTTTTTCTTCTTCTTCTTAAAATTGACCAAAATGCATCAAAACACAAAAAACTAATTTCCGGATTTTGGTCCAAAATTTTCTAAGTCCCACCCGGACCCCTAATTTGCATAATTTATTCACGAGAAAAACTCTGTATTATATGTAATGTATCCCATGGTACTAAACATTCATACAAAAATTTATTCAAATCAGATCTTTCATTTGGAAGTTCTGCGCAAAAATCTGATTGCACTTAATTTTGAACAAAATGGCTGCTAGCGGCCATCTTGAATTTCAGACTGGACCCAAAAACACTCCTTCTCGTCCCACAGTGATAACAAAGGTACCCAAGAAGTTTCGTGAAGATCGGTTCATAAATACGGCCTCTAGCCCGAGCCGTATTGGGATTTGCACTCACAGTGCTGAAAGTAACACTAAATAAATCAAAGTTAGCCTAATTTGCATAATTTACGCACAAGAAAAAAACCTGTAATATATGTAATGTATCCCAAGGTACTAAACATTCATACAAAAAATTATTCAAATCAGAGCTTTCATATGGAAGTTCTGTACAAAAAACAGATTTCGGCATCGTCGGTACAAAATGGCTGCTGGCAGCCATCTGGAATTTGGGACTGCACCCAAAAACACCCGTTCTCGTCCCACGGTCATAACAAAGGTACCCAAGAAGTTTCGTAAAGATTGGTTCATAAATACGGCCTCTAGCCCGAGCCATAGCAGCTTGGCACTTACAGCTCTGAAAGTAACACTAAATAAATCAAAGTTAGTCTAATTTGCATAATTTATGCACGAGAAAAAAACCTGTATTATATGTGATGTATCCCATTGTACTATACATTTATACAAAGCTTTATTCAAATCAGAACTTTCATACAGAAGTTCTGTACAAAAAACTGATTTTTGCATCATCGGTACAAAATGGCCACTGGCAGCCATCTTGAATTTTGGACCACACCCAAAAACACTCGTTCCCGTCCCAGGTCATAACAAAGGTACCCAAGAAGTTTCGTAAAGATTGGTTCATAAATACGGCCTCTAGCCCGAGCCATAGCAGCTTGGCACTTACAGCTCTGAAAGTAACACTAAATAAATCAAAGTCAGTCTAATTTGCGTAATTTACGCACGAGAAAAAAACCCGTATTATATGTGATGTATCCCATGGTACTAAACATTTATACAAAACTTTATTCAAATCAGAACATTCATACACAAGTTCTGTACAAAAAACTGATTTTTGCATCATCGGTACAAAATGGCCGCTGGCAGCCATCTTGAATTTCGGACCACACCTAAAAACACTCGTTCCCGTCCCAGGGTCATAACAAAGGTACACAAGAATTTTCGTAAAGATCGGTTCATAAATACGACCTCTAGCCCGAGCCATAGCCAATTGTTGATGTACGGACAGACGGACAGACGGCCAGACGGACAGACGGACGACGGGCCATGACAATAGCTCAAATTTGACTTCGTCAAAGTTGAGCTAAAAATGTTTCCATATAGATTGTGCGCTCGATAAAAGAAAGCACTTTTCTTTGTGGCATACCCGTTGGGTGCTGTTGGCGTCCAAAAACAGCCCATTTTATCACAATTTTGACTTTTAGCAGCCCGTGGAGGGTTAACAAATGCTCACCGCAGTATTTTCTCCACGCAGCATCTATTGTCACATCAAGGCCTGGGAGTGACAATTTTTTCTTGAAAATCTACAGGACTCATTTAGAGAAATCCACGGAAAACCTGAATTTTTTAGCTTTATGGGGGTATTGCTGTTTAACCAGCCTAAAACGGGTTAACGCTTGCTTTTTTGAACACCCTTATTACTTACAAAAATGATCTCCGGTGAATTCCACTTCCAATAAAGGAAGTTATGTTTATCTCTCGTGTATCGTTTGGGTGTTCTGGGGGCCTGAAACCGGCCCATTTCATCAAAATTTCGATGTTTGGCAGCCTGTGGAGGGTTACCATATGCATCGCCTGATATGTCATATGTATCAAAGGTCATGGCACAGACAGGTCTATCAATGATGAAGGTTTAAAAAAAATCTACAAGACGTGTTTCGAGAAAGTGCCGATAAACCCCAATTTTGGCAGTTTTTTGCCAATTCCGACGAAATAAGGGTTAAATCGAAAATTCCGCTTCGGTACATTTTTAGATTTTGTGCCCCTCTATGCGTGTGCAAAATTTCGTGAAAATCGGTTCGAAAATGGCTTCTGAATCGTACGGACAAAATGTGTGGGAAAAAAAAAAAAAAAAATAAAAAAAAAATAGACTTTATGATTCTGGAGAATCATGGCTTTTCCCGATGAGATTGCATGATTTGTCATGACCCCACAGTGTATGGTGAATTGCTTTTGACTGTCTCACTGAAGTTCCTTCATTGATGTCATGAAAAAGGTGAGTACAGAAGTCTCAAATGACTCAGTTTGATAAAAAAAATTGTTTAGGTAAAAACCATCATTAACGGTGGAGAGGGTTAATATCAATATCGCCGTCCAACGAGTTAATGACCAACAAAAGGAGTTATGTTTGTTTGACGCATACCCACTGAGTGCTGTATCTATTTGAAAATGGTCCGTTTTATCTCAAATGTATCCAAAATATTGATGTCTGGCAGTTTGTTAAGGGTTAACAAGTGCTAACAGGAATATTTATTCATGCAACTTGTAATTTCACACCAAACACTGTGAATGGCCATTTTTACTTAAAAATCTACGGTATAATTGTTCATCCAGCCCAAAACAGATTAAGGTTTTTTTTTTTAATACGCTTATTACTTATAAAAATAATTCTCAGTGAATTCTACTTCCGCTTATGTTGATTTCTCCTGTTAACTTTGGGTGCTGCGGGTATGCAAACACAGCCCACTTTTTCAACATTTTGATGTTTGAGAACCAGCATAGGGTTAACAAATGCTTACTGGAATATTTTGTACATGGAACTAGTAATTCACACTAAGATCTGAGAATGGCCAATTTTTCTTGAAAATCTATGTGATGTTTTAGAGAAATCCTCGGATAACATGAATTTTTAACCTTTTGAGGGATATCACCCCGTAACCAGCCCTAAACGGGTTAATGCTTGGCTTTATGAATACCTTCATTACTTACAAAAATGATCCTCGGTGAATCCCACTTCCAATGAAGGTGGTTATGTTCATCTCGCGGGTACACATTGGGTGTAATGGGTGGCCAAGTACAGCCCATTTTCTCAAAATTTGCTGCCTCTGGAGGGTTAACAAATGCTTACCGGAATCTTTTGTTCATGCAACTTGTAATGTCACTCCAAGACCTGCAAATGGTCAATTTCTCTTGAATACTTACTAGATTTTTTTGAGAAATCCACAGAAAATGGGAATTTTAAGCTTTTAAGGGGTACATCTCCTTAACAGGGCGAAAATGGGTTAAGATTTTTGAATACCCTTACAACTTACTAAAAATTTTCCCTATCAGTTTTGTGTCCGGTAAAAGAAGTTATGTTTCTCTGCAGCATTCCTATTTGATGTTGTTGGTGTCCAAAAACAGACTACTTTTTTCGAAATTTTGATATTTAGCAGCCCATGGAGGGTTAACAAATGCTTATCTGAATATTTTATCCATGCAACTGGTAATGTGACTCTAAGACCTATCAACGGCCATTTTCTCTTGAAACCCTACGAGACGCTTGTAAAGAAATTCAGGGAAAACATGATTTTTTAAGCTTTTGATGGGTATTGCTATTAAACACCCCAAAAGGGGTTAATGCTTGGTTTTTTGAATACCCTTATTACTAACAAATTTGGTCCTCGGTGAATTCCACTTCCAACAAAGTAGATTACGTTTATCTCTCGGGTGTGCATTGGGTGCTGTGCGCATCTGAAAACAGCCTATTTCAACAAAATTACGATGCTTAGCAAGCTGTAGAGGGTTAATAAACGATCACCGGAATATTTTGTCCATGCATCTTGTAATGTCACACAAAGACCTGCGAATAGTTCGTGGAGAGGGTTATTATTAATATCAGCGTCTGAGAATCGGCGTCTAATGCAAATAGCCCATTGTATCTCAAATTTATCTAAAATTTCGATATTTGACGGTTTGTGGAGGGTTAATGAAGGCTTGCGAGAATAATTCTTCTCCAGGGTTCATTCGTTCTTGGAAAATCTGTAAGAACCACCTGAAGATATCCACAGAAAATGTGAACTTTAAATTCTTAAGCATGTCATGTATAGTCCCTGTATCAATTATCGCCTTTTCGACCACAGTTGTTATGCATGATTATGTCATTTTTTCACACCTTGTAGAGCTCACCTATCACATGTCTGTTAATAGCAGAAGTAAATTTCTCTCCAATTGGTTTTCCCCCCGTAGGATTAGTTTTATTACAATGAAGATATCCATACATACAACGACAAACATGAAGTTATTACATTCATAAATAGGAAGTGTTGTTTGTACATATGTGGAGATAAAATATACCCTGGGACGGAGAAGGGGAGTACAGCCGTCTTACAAACTAGTATATATCTAGCCCCACTGCCGGGGAAATCTTGGCGCCATGCACCACTGCATTTGATAACCGCCTTACAGAGTAGTAAATATACCTGCCCCCCCCCCCCCTTCCCATGTTGGGGACCCCCACCTTTTATTGTAAGGTTCCTTAGGCACAACATAGCGTCAGTAAGATGGATATATACTGCCACGTTGCCACCCTGGGGCGGAGGAGGGGCAGTGTATAGCCGTTTTATAGACTAGTATATACCTGGACCCACTGTCGGGGAAATGCTATAGTGTCAACACTATTTCATATTATAAGTAACTGATCCCATTGCAGCTAACGTTATTTACTGCTTTCTTATAATGCAGTGGCGGGGCGCGGTGGCATTGTGGTAGCCGGTTCTCGTCAGATCACCGAAGTAAAGCAACGTTGAGCCTGGTTTATCATTGGATGGGTGGCCGTCTGAGCGATCAATTCGGACTCCCATGCTGTGTCCTTGGGCAAGGCACTTAACTCTGATTGTCCATATGGGGGCATGATGCCGCCATGTACTAAGGCATACTGCACGTCGACGGTACGCATGTCTTCAACCAATCTAACCCTGCCTGTGCTGCAGTTCGGAGTTACGATGTTGGGAAGCTGGCAGCTGCTCGTCGTTGCTCGGTGGTTCTCTCCAGGTACTGTGGCTTCCTCCACCCGTAAAACTGTAACGGTCATGATTAGCCATTGTGCATAAGTATATGCCCTTAAACACCAATAAATAAATAATAAATGATATCATGCAGGGCAGTGTGGAATACGAGGGGAGGCGTACCTTTCAATGTGTGTTTGGTTGGAGAAAGAGGCAGGGAGGATGTGGTAACCTTGGTAATTTTGTTTGGATAAATCGACCGCTGGCGTGGGACACCGTGGAATTGACCGATGAAGCGGGACACAGTGAGAGTGGAACTTATGGGCAGTTATTCTTGATAATAAATAACTATACACTCACTTTTGAGTTCATACAAGGTGAGCATAGTAGTCTCAAATGAGAATGGCCAATATTTGTCTTGAAAACCTACGAGAGGCTTTTAGAGAAATCCTCTGAAAATACGAATTTTTAACCTTTTGAGGGGTATCGCTCTGTAACCAGCCCTAAACGGATTAATGCTTGGTTTTATGAATACCTTCATTACTTACAAAAATGATCCTCAGTGAATTTCACTTCCAACGAGGAAGGTTATGTTTATCACGCAGGTACACATTGGGTGTTATGGGTGCCCCAAAACAGCCCATTTTCTCAAAATGTCTATACTTTGCAGGCTCTGGGGGGTTAATAATTGCTTACCGGAATATTTTGTCCATGCACCTTGTAATGTCACTCAAAGACCTGCAAATGGTCAATTTTTCTTGAAAACGTGCTAGACCATTCCACTTGATGTTGTCAGTGTCCAAAAACAGACTATTTCTTCAAAATTTTTGACATTTAGCAGCCCATGGAGGGTTAACAAATACCTACCAGAATAATGTATGCAACTGGTAATGTGATACCAAGACCTATCAACGGCCATTTTCTCTTGAAACCCTACAAGATGTTTGTAAAGAAATCCAGGGAAAACGATTTTTAAGCTTTCGATGGGTATCCCTGTTAACCTCCCCAACAGGGGTTAACGCTTGGTTTTTTCAATACCCTTATTACTTACAAAAATGGTCCTCTGTGAATTCCACTTCCAACAAAGGTGATTATGTTTATCTCTCGTGTATACTTTGGGTGCTGTGCGTGTCCGAAACAGCCCATGTCAACAAAATTACGATGCTTGGCAGCTTGTGGATGTTAATAAACGCTCACCGAGTATTTTGTCCCTGCAACTTGTAATGTCACATAAAGACCTACAAATAGTCAATTTTCTTGAACCCCTACAAGTTACTGTTACGGAAATTCACAGAAAATGGGAATTTAAAGCTTTTAAGGGATACTCTCTTAGCCTACCCAAAATGGGTTAAGACTTCGACTTTTGAATACCCTTACTACTTACAAAAATGTTTCTGTATAAATTGTACACTCGATAAAAGGAGGCGCTTTTCTTTGTGGTGTACCCATTGGGTGCTGTTGGTGTCCAAAAACAGCCCATTTTATCACAATTTTGACGTTGGGGAGCCCTGGGAGGGTTAACTAATTCTGAACGGAATATTTTGTCCATGCAACTTGTAATGTCGCACCAAGACCTGCGAATAACCGATTTTTTTTTGAAAACCTACAAGATGTTTTTAGAGAAATCCCCAGAAAATGGGTATTTTAAGATTTTAATGGGTATCTCTCTTTAACCAGCCCAAAATGGGTTAAGACGTCGAATCTTGAATACCCTTACCCCCACTCTTCAAAAATATTTTCCGATCAATTTTGCGTCCGATAAATGAAGGCCACTTTCTCTGTGGTATACCGTTTGGGTGCTGTTGGCGTCCAAAAACAGCCCATTTTATCACAATTTTGACTTTTAGCAGCCCGTGGAGGGTTAACAAATGCTCACCGCAGTATTTTGTCCATACAACTTCTATTGTCACATCAAGACCTGGGAATGACAAATTTTTCTTGAAAATCTACAAGACTCGTTTAGAGAAATCCACGGAAAATATGATTTTTTTAGCTTTTATGGGGGTATTGCTGTTTACCAGCCCAAAACGGGTTAAACGCTTGGTTTTTTGAACACCCTTATTACTTACAAAATGATCCTCGGTGAATTCCACTTCCAATAAATGAAGTTATGTTTATCTGTCATGTATCGTTTGGGTTCTCTGGGGGCCATTTCATCAAAATTTCGATGTTTGGCAGCCTGTGGAGGGTTACCATATGCATCGCCAGATATGTCATGTGTATCAAAGGTCGTGGCACAGGCAGGTCTATCAATGATGAAGGTTTAAAAAAAATCTACAAGACGTGTTTCGAGAAAATGGCGATAAACCCCAATTTTGACAGTTTTTTTGCAATTCTGACGGAATAAGGGTTAAATCAAAAATTCCGCTTCGGTACATTTTTAGATTTTGTGCCCCTCTATGCGTGTGCAAAATTTTGTGAAAATCGGTCCGAAAATGGCTTCGGAATCGTGCGGACAAAATGTGTGGAAACCCCCCCCCCCCCCCCCCCCCCCCCCCCCCCCCCCCCCCCAAAAAAAAAAAATAATAATCCGTAGAAAAACAATAGTCTTTTCCAGAGGGAAAAGCCTAAAAAAAAAAAAAAAAAAAAAAAAAAAAAAAAAAAAATATATCCGTAGAAAAACAATAGTCTTTTCCAGAGGGAAAAGCCGAAAAAAAAAAAAAAAAAAAAAATAATAATAATCCGTAGAAAAACAATAGTCTTTTCCAGAGGGAAAAGCCTAACAATAGTCTTTTCCAGAGGGAAAAGCCTAACAAGATTTTTCGATTTTAAGAAATCGAGAGATTCACCTATTCCGCTTGTCTTTTTAGGCAGCGACGAAATAAGATTGCATATAGAGCTGGTAGTTTTTTAGGCTATATTAAGTGCATAGCCGATAGAAAACTCCCTACAGTGTCTAACAATTCTTTCGGCAACACTCTTTCACATTGGCGTGAATGCTGTATGCTTAATCTCCAAGTTAGGGCTAAATAGCAAATGCGTTGAACAGATCGCGTGTACTTAATAATAACAACATGTGCATGTGTGACACCATAGATTGTGGCGAACGTTTTCGCAGCAGCCATCCCAAACATCAGCGTTTGTACCTGAAGCTCACCCGAACTCGGTCATATTATTAGAAAGTCCCGAAACCAAGCATGGGCCTCGAGGCAGCCGCCCCTCTCTCTCAACCCACACCCCGAACGTGCACATACCCTCTCCTGACATTCAACATGATAGAATGGGAAATTGGTGTCGCTCTCTGTGTGAAAAGATGCGGTAACTATTTGTGAAGAATGAGTGAAAAAATGATGGAAATCGGCCAAGAATTGGCCGAGATATAGCGTTTTAATGAGTTGAGGTAATTGTTTGAATTTGGTCCCGTTCTAGCCGGTGCGACTGACGCTGGGTATATGTCTGGGGTTGTGGCACTGCTCCCCCTCTGGGGTAGTTCCGCTTGAAATCGTGGATTCTCAGTTTCAGGTGGAGAGACGCTGGTGACTGAAAGATGCATTGTGTACACTGGCGCCAAATGGACCTCGCCAAGCTGGTAACAGTTAGATATTTGTCAGAAATGAAAAGTGGACAGTAATCGCGCATGAGTTAATGGCGAATAGGCGGTAATCTGGCTAATTTGACATTAAAATTGAACAGACAGCAGTGTCGCTTATACGCCCACTACGTCCAGACCACTGGAGGCAGCTACACGAAATTTTCAGAAGTTGTTCTACTCTTCCTGCCCGACAGGTTAGTATCTTTGTCGAGTGGCGTGACCGCGTGGGAACAATGTGGATCGCGTGGAAACCGAAGGGACGATTCGTCCCTCCTCTATTCCCAATGCAACGACGTTTCCATTCACTATTCACACTGTCACCCGTCGAGTTTGGCATTATTTCTGTCTATTTGACGAACTGTTCAGCTTTCAATATTCACACGTTCACGTGGGACTGAAAGTTTGGAGTTAAACTGCTTATTTCAGAGCATACCGGCAGAAACTGACAACTCGACCCGGTGGTGAAAAAGCTGTCGTCTGGCTAATTGACATTCACACCTGAACAGATACAATGTCGGATACACGCCAATTATGTCCCGACCATACAAGGCAGCACTTCAGATTCTCAGAATGTTTTCTCCTGTCCCTGCCCGACAGTTTAGTATCTTTGTCAAGTGCCAAGACTGCGTGGAAACACCGTGGATCAGGTGGAAACCGAGGGACGATTCGTCCCTACTTTCTTCTCAATTCAACGACTTTCCTATTCATTATTTACCTGTCACCGGCTGAGTTTGGCATTATATCTGTCTATTTGATGAACTTTTCAACCTTAACTATTTGCGGCCTCGTGTTTCACCACCGAAAGGCCACTGCAACGGTTACCAATATATTCAGGGACTGATTTTGCGAAAAAAAAACAATTATTCCGACTGTACCCACATGGGAACTCCTAAATCTGTAAGGGTTAAATTTTTTAATAATAACGTATAAAACAGAAGTTGTCGTGCTACGCTTGCTGCATGCAGGCATAGAAAACATTCAGCGCTCAATGAATTAGGAATGGAGTAAATTGTCACTTAAACCAGCGAAATTCTGAAAAAAATGAGAGTTTTTTTTCGACGGCACCTAACTTTATGCATCCGAGACAGGGACTGCGTTAAACTTTACAGCAACCTTATAACAGAAAATATTCTTGGAATTGAACTGTGAATCCGAATTTCGAAAGCCTACAGAATGCAAATGGGTGGGTGGCGGGCATCATCACTGGATCTAATGTTGTATTTATATTCTATTTATTTTTTTTATCTCTCTCTCTCTCTCTCTCTCTCTCTCTCAGTTTAATTTGTGTTTGTCTATAATGTTTATAATATTTTGATTTTGCTAGATTCTGTTATTTATGGAATACGTTCTGCCATATTGTAAATTATTAGTCACCGTACAGGGACGGAAAGGGCTTCTAAGTGGTAAGCACTTGTCCTCCAATCCTGATTTGCATTGTCAAATGGCAAATAAAATATGTTTCATCTAATCTAACAGTAGGGCGGGGGGGGGGGGTGGGGGGGGGGAGCATGTGTCCTAGGTAAAAAAAAACTGCAGGGTGCAGGTGTTCTAGGTAAAATAAACAGCATGGGGGGGGGGGGGGGGGGGGGGGGGGATGTCCCCGCTAATTAATTTTAATAGCAGGCAGTTGTTCATGGGGGCAGGTGTCCTATCCCACTGGTACTTGGCCTTGATGGAAATAACATTTCAACAAGAAACAACGGGAAACTTATTTGCAATAAAGCTGCAAATACAAACTTGATTTTAGGACCATTCCATGGACATTTTAAAGCCTACTGCGATATCAGCGTTTCTTACTCTCGTCCTTTCACCACACCGTAGTATTTTACCCGAGTCGAGTTCTGACGTCATGCAAGTTTGACGGACATGCTTTCAATTTTGTTATTGACAACAACATATTTATAATTTCGTGCTTACTGATCCGAATTTTGAAAACGACACACGCAATCGCGAAAGCATTTTCTGAAAAACACGATTCTGTAAAAGGTTTTAATGAAATTTGATTATTTTTTTATTTTCTATTTCGATGGCTCTTGTCGAAAAGGTGCTAATCACTGATCGTCCCAAACGAGATCAAAGACACGCCGTAGTTTAATAACAGACAGAGAATCTTCTAAGAATATATATGCGCAATCCTAAAATGCAATAAATCAAGTGTTTTTTCACGTTTTATGAGAGAAATATGTCCAATTGTATCATTGAATCATTTTTAGGTATATGTGGGTGAGAAATTTTGTATACGGACAAAATACAGGCTAAATAAAATATTTGCCATTATTTTCCGCAGACGTATTTTTGTCTTTGCTTCTTGGGGAAATTTCTTGCTGCTAAATACAACGAAGGTGTGTTATTTGATGTGGTCAGAAACGTCAGGTGGTCGGGTCCGAAACCGCACCTTGCAGAAGATGTAGTGGGGGGTGTCGATTTTACAAGTAATGTAGGCAGCGTACACGGCATGGGCTGTCTGACTTTAATCCGACAAAACAGGGTTAAGGCTTGGTTTTTGAATACCCTTATTTATTTATTTATTTATTTATTTATTTATTTATTTATTTATTTATTGGTGTTTAAGGTCACATACTTCTGCACAATGGCTAATCGTGACCGTGACAGTTTTAGAGGTGGAGAAGCCGGAGTACCCGGAGAGAACCACCAAGCATCGACGAGCAACTGTCAGCTCCTCAACATTCTCACTCTGTTCAGGCTCCGCTCAGGCAGGGTTACAGAGGTTGAAGACATGTGCACCATCGACGTGCAGTATGCCTTAGTACACAGGGACATCGTGCCCCTATGTCGGCAACCGGACCAAAGTGCCTTGCCCAAGGACACAACGTGAGTCGTCCCGGACGGGGATCGAACTCGGGACCTCTACCATAGAAGTACAACAGTCTACCACTGAGCCACTGCGCTCCCTTGAATACCCTTAATACTATCATACATTATCCCCCAGGAATTCTAAATCTGATAAAAGAGGTCATGTTTATCTATTGCATACCCATTTTGCTGCCCGAAAACAGCCGATTTTATTAAAATTTTGACGTTTAGCAGCCGGTAGAGGGATTAACAAACGACTAGCGGAATATTCTATCTATGCAATTTGTAAGACCTGCCAATGTCAAATTGTTCTTGAAAATCCCCAACAAGCAGTTAGCGAAAATCCACGAAAATGTAAATTTTAAGCGTTTAAGGGGCATCTCTCCTTATCCAGTTCAAAATAGGTTAAGTTTCATTCTTTTAAATACCCTTACTACTTACAAACCTTAAACACCAATTAGATTCCATGATTTTTCTTCACCCCCACAGTGTCTGATGAATTGTTTTTAACTGTCTCACAAAAGTTCCTTCATTGATGTTATGAGAAAGGTGAGTATAGTAGTCTCAAATGATTCGGTTTGGCTTTGATAAAAAAATGTTCAAGTAAAACCCATCATTAATGGTAGAATGGGTTAATATCAATATCAATGTTTCCCTATCAGTTTTGCGTCCGGTAAAAGCCCATGAAGGGTTAACAAATGCCTACCAGAATAATTGATCCATGCAACTGGTCATATGACACCAAGACCTATCAACGGCCATTTTCTCTTGAAAACCCCACAAAATGTTTGTAAAGAAATCCAGGGAAAACGATTTTTAAGCTTTTGATGGGTATCCCTGTTAACCTCCCCAACAGGGGTTAACGCTTGGCTTTTTGAATACCTTTATTACTTACAAAAATGGTCCACTGTGAATTCCACTTCAAACAAAGGAGATTATGTTTATCTCTCATGTATACATTAGGTGCTGTGCGTGTCTGAAAACAGTCCCATGTTAACAACATTACGATGCTCGGCATCTTGTAGATGGTTAATGTCACATAAACACCTACGAATAGTCAATTTGTCTTGAAACCCTACAAGTTACCGTTAGGGAAATTCACAGAAAATGGGAATTTAAAGCTTTCAAGGGATATCTCTCTTTAGCCTGCCCAAAATGGGTTAAGACGTCGACTTTTGAATACCCTTACTACTTACAAAAATGTTTCCATATAAATTGTACGCGCGATAAAAGAAGGAACTTTTCTTTGTGGTGTACTCTTTGGGTGCTGTTGGTGTGCAAAAACAGCCCATTTTATCGCAATTTTGACCTTCAGCAGCCCGGGGAGGGTTAACTAATGCTGACCGGAATATTTTGTTCATGCGACTTGTAATGTCACACCAAGACCTGCAAATAGCCGATTTTTCTTGAAAACCTACAAGATGTTGTTAAGAGAAATCCACAGAAAACGGGTATTTTAAGATTTTAATGGGTATCTCTCTTTAACCAGCCCCAAATGGGTTAAGACGTCAAATTTTGAATACCCTTACCACTTTCAAAAATATTTTCCGATCAATTTTGCGTCCGATAAATGAAGGCCCCTTTCTCTGTGGTATATCGTTTGGGTGCTGTTGGTGTCTAAAAACAGCCCATTTTATCACAATTTTTATGTTTAGCAGCTCGGGGAGGGTTAACTAATGCTGACCGGAATATTTTATCCATGCAACTTGTAATGTCACACCAAGACCTGAGAGTGACCAATTTTTCTTGAAAATCTACAAGACTCGTTCAGAGAAATCCAAGGAAAACATGAAGTTTGGAGCTTTTTGGGGGTATTGCTGTTTAACCAGCCCAAAACGGGTTAACACTTGGTTTTCTGAACACCCTTATTACTTACAAAAATGATCCTCGGTGAATTCCACTTCCAATAAAGGAAGTTATGTTTACCTCTCGGGTATCGTTTGGGTGCTGTGGGAGTCTGAAACTGGCCCATTTCATCAAAATTTCGATGTTTGGCAGCCTGTGGAGGGTTACCATATGCATCGCCTAATATGTCGTGTGTATCAAAGGTTGTGCCATAGGCAGGTCTAGTAATTATGAATATTTAAAAAAAATCCTAAAGACGTGTTTCGAGAAAGTGCCGATAAACCCCAATTTTGGCAGTTTTTTGCCAATTCTGGCAAAATAAGGGTTAAATCGAAAATTCCGCTTTGGTACATTTTTAGATTTTTTGCCACTCTATGCGTGTGCCAAATTGTGTGAAAATCGGTTCGAAAATGGCTTCTGAATCGTACGGACAAAAATGTGTGGAAAAAAAAAAAAAAAAAAAAAAAAACCCCAAAAAAAAATATAATAATAATCCGTAGAAAAACAATAGTCTTTTCCAGAGGGAAAAGCCTAACAAGCTTAGGAGTTTAACAGGAAGGGTTCATGGAAGGATAGGGAAGGAACACTTAACAAACAGTGGAATAATCAATAACAAGAATGATTACATCAGGCATATGTCATGAAAATGGGAAACATGAAATAATTTTATAATTATAAAACAGTTACAGCCCTGAACGTTTGAAATCACTGTTGTTCACTTCCATCATCCATCAACAGCTTTGAATCCACCAATTCTTGCATTGATTTGTGTCTGGCATCCTCAAATAAGGAGATTTTAAAGCACAAATGTCAGATCGTTGTTACTAAAGAATGAGGTTGGTGCCAATTCCGGACTCTTCCTGACTGATGCACATGCGCAGATGGTAAAAGTATGGAGGGCCAGATAGGACTTTTCATTTTCAGTATTGTATGCAAATTTTGATAATATCGAGTTTGCACCAGCTTAGTCTGGGCCATTGGTTATTGGTATAAAAATACACTTGTTCTCGTCCCACGGTGATAACAAAGGTACCCAAGAAGTTTTGTAAGATCAGTTCATAAATGCGGCCTCTAGCACGAGCCGTATTGAATTGTTGCTGGACAAACGACGGGCCATGACAAAGCCTCAAATTTGACAATGTCAAAGTTGAGCTAAAAACGAGAATGCCTGGTACTTCAATTGTGTAAACAGCAAGCTAACTAATAGAAATGAGCCTGAAAAACAAAAGATAGGGCCTATATCAGTACCCATTATTGACATTACATAGATGGGGGAACGTCAGTTAATAAATTAGTTCGGTATATTTCTTATTATTTGCTGGCTGTTAGCAATGCCGCCAACCCCCCCCCCCCCACCCACCCCCCCCCCCCCCCCAAGGATATTCTGTTTGCTTTCATCACTGGAAATGAATGAAATCGAAGAGAATATCGTGGGTGGGTGGGTGGGTGGGTGAAGGGCATCAAAACACAGCCTACAAGGTCAACATACATGTATACTGTTCGTAACAAGGTCGTTTCTCATCACATGCTTTTAATTGGAGGACAAACTTTCCCTAGGTATTAAGGTCAGCACAGGCAATCATGGTGCTCACATGAAGAACATTCATATCATTGGCCTGTGTCGATGCGTGCTACTGGAATTCACCCATTTGAGTTCATATTATGGGAGTAGATTAACACTAAACCACTTTGGAAGGAAGGGGGGGGGGGGGGAGAGGGTTCCACCCAGAAATTATTTTCAGATTTAAGAGAGCAGAAATGCCAGCAGTATCTGAAAGATTGCCTGTGGTGCCTTATCTTTTACTCAGAAATATAAGTGTCCGTTGGATGTGAAATGCATCTCACAACTGGTGGCATAGAACTCGAGTGATTACTTCTCGATCAACACCATTCATTTTACTGATTCCTGACGATTATGTGGGGAATTAAGCAGGGGGGGGGGGGCACATCAGTGGATCCTACACTGTCCCCCCCACTCACACACACTTTTGACGATGATAGGTTTTCTTTCCAATTAATATTTAACTATTTTAATGCCACAACTAGTGGAAGGCTGTACTTGTCTGTAGATAAATTTATGCAATAGAGCCATCATGTAGGCTTACAGAAAAAAAAAAAATAGGCCCCGAAAACATAGCTATGAAATATATATTTTATATGTTGATTGTTTCTCGAAATGTGCTATATGTGCCTAGTTGTGTTTAAAAAACTTTTGAATTCTATTCATATTTTCTTAATTTTGTACTTCGAAAACATTGGCGTATGAGCCCCCCCACTGACAAGAGCTTGTCTAGCTCATTCCAAAAGAGGGATAATAAACCATGTTGTTGGAGCAAAGTGTATTTTAATATGGGCCTCGGACACCCGACCATTTAGCCTTTACCAAACTACTTCTACTCTACTGAGATACTGATGGCAGTACCATTATTAAAAATACTTCATGAAAAGTTTGTGTCCCATGGTTGTGTAGGACATAATGGGCCAGAAGTTCCTGATGTGCTTATTTATATTTGATGTTGTTGGAGTGGTAGTGAGTTACATAAGGTATGCGGCTCGTTTTATTTTTATCCAGATTGTCAGATAGGAGCGTGGATGATTGGATGGTTGAGACTTTGGCAAGTGCTTCTTGCCAGCACTGTCTCTGGATAGTGCCAGTTTCGGAAGTGTTGTAGCATGGTGTGTGACTGTCTGACAAAGTCGGCGTGGTCACACTGCAGATATGTTTCACTCTTAGCAGCTGATTGAAAGGTATACTTTTGACAGTATTGACAGTATTGTTGGTGTGGCATGATTGTGGATGTAAGTATGCGTGAGTATCTGTCGGCTTATCCATATTGAATTTCTTATATTTATCAGAAGACAACAACAATGGCAACATGCTATTTATCAGCAAATTAAACAAGAGGCGCTCACCTGACATGGTAGCCTAAATATCAACCCAGAGAACTGATCTCAACAAGTTGCATCTGCTCCTCCTAAGAAAAGCTTATACCAAATATCCAAAGATTCTGACCAGTGGATCTAAAAAAAAAAAGAAGATCTTTAAAGAATATTCTTCATATTGAACTAAGTTATAATTTGGGCTCCCACAGGGAGCACATATATGAACCCAGGGGCTTGGCTTTAACAAACTTGAATCTTACCCCCATAAGGATGCTGCACACCAAATATCAAAACATTCCGACTGCTGGATCTGAAGAAGAAGATTTTTAAAGAAAATTCCTCATTTTGAACTAAGTTACAATTCGAGCTCCCACAGTGAGTCCAATTATGGACCTAAGGACATGGTTTGAACAAACTTGAATTCCCCCCCCCCCCCCCCCACTCCCCCTAAGGATGCTGCATAACAAATATCCAAACATTCCAACTGCTGGATCTAAAGAAGATTTTTAAAGAAAATTCCTCACTTTGAACTAAGTTATCATTCGGGCTGCCACAGTGAGCCCAAATATGGACCTAGGGACATGGCTTGAACAAACTTGAATCGCACCCCCCTAAGGATGCTGCATACCAAATATCAAAACATTCTGACTGCTGGATCTGAAGAAGATTTTTAAAGAAAATTCCTCATTTTGAACAAAGTTATAATTCGGGCTACCACAGTGAGTCCAAATATGAACCCAGGGACTTGGCTTGAACAAACTTGAATCTCACACCCCTAAGCATGGTGCATACCCAATATCAAAAGATTCTGCCTGCTGGATCTTGAGAAGAAGATTTTCAAAGAAATTTGTCTGAAATGCACTAAGTTCAAATTTGGGCTCCTATACTGAGCCCAAATATAAACCCAGGGGGCCAATTTGAACAAGTTTGAATCAGATTCACCCCACAATGTTGCATACGAAATATCAAAAGATTCTGCCTTCTGGATCTGGAGAGGAAGATTTTTTAAGAAATTTGCCTGAAATGCACTAAGTTCGAATTCGAGCTTCTATAGTGAGCCCAAATATGAATCTAGGGAGCCGATTTGAACAAACTTGAATCAGATCCACCCTGCAATGTTGCATACCAAATATAAAAAGATTCTGCCTGCTGGATCTGGAAAAGAAGATTTTTAAGAAATTTGCCTGAAATGCACTAAGCTCGAATTCGGGCTCCTATACTGAGCCCAAATATGAACCCAGGGGGCCGATATAAACAAACTTGAATCAGATCCACCCTACAATGTTGCATACCAAATATCAAAAGATTCTGCCTGCTGGATCTGGAGAAGAAGATTTTTTAATCTTTTTCCCATTGCCTACAGTGTTAAAAAGTGCTGACTCACCACTTTTTTAAAGTCATGAAAAAAGTACCTTGTGATCAAACTGATACGGATTTTTTTAACCATTCTATTCTACTGGATAAAAGTAAGCTTTATACAAAATAAGAATTCTCTGTGCCGTGTAGTTTTGGAGATATGGTAGTTTTAAGGTTTTTCCTATTTTTAGCTCCCGAGGTTCTTACGGGGCAATGAGAAAAAATTTTTTTGCACCAATCAACTACTTATGACCCATTATCATCTCATATAAAATTTGGTTCAAATCGACCTCACGGTTCTAAAAGTTAAAAAATTTATAGTAATTTATATATTTTTTATACTTACCAATGACCCAGACTTAGCTGGTGCTAACTCTAACAAAACCAGGGCCAAACACAAATTTTGCCCCCCAATCCCCAAAATTTGCATCCAAAACAAAAAGAAATCATGTCCTAAAGGACCTCCATACTACGCCTCTACTGCGCATGCGCAGTGACGCAGTCGTCCCGAAATTGGCGCCAATTATCAATCTTACTGGCAGTGCCTGGTCAGCGCTATGTACTCAGCGGGGAGGCAAGAGTTCCCAACTCCAGGGAGGGCCATCCCCGTCTGGGTCATTGGTAAGTATAAAAAATATATAAATTACTATAAATTTTTTAACATTTTTATACTGTACCAATGACCCAGACTTAGCTGAATAGTAAACAGGCTGGAGGGCCTAGGACATAGAGGAAAATCCAATAAGCTCAACTATATAGTAAAGAGGTAACCCCTTAAGGAGAAAAGGAGTATTAGGCTTTACATGTATCTTTCTTATTTAATATTAAATTAGAAAGATACACTACCCTTAATAATTGAGCACAATAACATTCATGTTCTCTATTAACATCCAGTATAACCCTTATACTAATTATTTTTAAAGCAAGCCAATAAATAAAGTAGTCCAGAGAATTGAGACTCTTTATAGTCATTTAAAAGTGTCCGAGTATTGTATATTAAAGCCCGTTTGACACTTGACATATACAAATGCTTCACACCGAGCTACACTTTAAAAATAAGACATGAATGAATTTAAACATTAATATTACACTTTAAAACCATCCCGGAAGCGACTCAGAAATACTGACTTGGAGGAGGCATTCCCTTGCTTTTCACTATAAAGCAGGTAACCTAAGGGAACACCCGCCCCCCCCCCCCCCCACCTTCCCCTTGCCCTGGGTCAAATAGCCCAGAGCAAAGAGGGCAGCCGGACGGAGTCACTGCCGGAACAGAAAGCCTGCATAACTATAGTTGCAACTGTTTAGTGGACGACATTCTGAGCAACAGATAACGGACCTAAACAATGCAGGTCTCCAGAAATGGACTCAATATTTCTGAGATAAAAATTCGTAAATGTGGATGGCTGAGACCAATAAGCAGCCTTCATTAAATCTGTAATAGCAACACTATTAGCATAAGCCCAGGAAGTAGAAAGAGCTCTTACTTCATGAGCAGAAATCTTAAGCACAGACTGCTGAGAAGAAGATAAATCTTCATAAGCAGTACGGATAGTTAACTGAATCCATCTAGCAATAGAATGGACTGAAATGTCCTTTCTATTAGGCATCAAAGACAGAAAGAAACGTTTCCGTCCCTTTCTGATAAACTGAGATCTCTGTTTATAGATACGTAGTGCTCTAACAGGACAGAGTAAAGGCCTACGCCCATCTGAAGACGGAAGAGCCTTAATAACAATAGGTTCCGGATATTTATTAGGAGCCTGATTCTTAGCTAAAAAACCCACATTAGAAGTGAAGGTGATAGTGTTCCCAACACTACGATAATGAGAATCATCCACCGATAGTGCATGAAGCTCACTGACTCTTCTGGCAGAAGAGAAAGCTAAGAGAAAAGCTGTCTTATAAGATAAGAATTTGAAATCTACTGTCCCAAGAGGTTCAAATGGCTTTTCCTTCAATTTAAGGAGAACCCAAGCTAAATTCCACTTAGGAATTAATCTAAGAGTTCTGGGTCTATTTATCGAAAAGTTTCTAACCAACTTCGATAAAGAGACATTAGATCCAATTTGTAAACTATCATGATGTGCATAGGTATCAGATAACATAGATCTATAACCCTTTATAGTAACAGGCTGCAGTTTGATTTCGTCAAACAAGTATACTAGAAAGTTTGCAATGTCTGGTATAGAGGGATCAAATATATCTACAGAATGATCCCTACACCAACGACAAAAAACCTTCCACTTAGCCGCATAGTTTAGCGAAGAGGAGGTCCTCCTACAGTTAGAAATCGCGTCCACTGCTCGTCCTGTAAAGTGCTTGCCATGCAAGAAGGACCGCACAACGGAAAAACGTGAAGGTTGAGACCTTGCAGGTTGTGATGGAGTTGGCGCGATTTCCCCTGCGAAAGAAGATCCTCTCGTGGAGGAAGCTTCCGCGGTAGGTCCCACAACAGACACCTGAGTAGATTTATCCACGGTCTCTGTGGCGACAGAGATGCTACCAACAGAATCTTGCATTGAGATTGTTTTATCTTTAGCAATACTTGTTGAATTAACGGCGCTGGAGGATACGCATATCCTATCATTCCGTCCCAAGGGATCGACAGAGCGTCTACTGCAAATGCTCTTGGATCCGGACACGGAGACACATACGTCTGCAACTGATTGTTGAGATGTGTCGCAAATAAGTCTATCATTGGCCGTTCCCATTGGTAGCAAATCTGATTGAATACTTGTTTGTTGAGAGTCCACTCCGACGGCAACAAGCGACCCTTTCGTGAAAGGGAGTCTGCTAGCACATTCAGACGACCCGGTATGTGACGGACCGAAAGAAGAACGTGATGTTCTAACGCAAACAGAAGGATTCTTTCCGTTAGATTGAACAACGGAACTGAATGAGTGCCTCCCTGATTCCGTATATACGCCACTACTGTCGTATTGTCGGATAGGATTTGGACATGAGCATCGTGAATAATGTCCATCCAGTGACGTAACGCAAGCCAAATTGACATCATTTCCTTGATGTTTATGTGCTTGCACAGGAATTGCGGATCCCAAAGACCCTGGCATCTCGAATCCGTTGGGATTAATGATGCACCCCAACCTGTTTGACTGGCATCCGTCATAACGGTAAAACTCGGATCCGGCAACTGCAGCGGAACTCCTTGAGTTAACCACTGAATGTTTGCCCAAGTCTGAATCTCTTGTTTCACTTGATCTGACAAGAGAACGTCTACATCGAGCGAATGAATTTTCACACTCCAATTCTGAGTCAGGAAAATTTGAAGAGGACGTGTGCGTAGCCGCCCCATCGGAATGAGATCCGCGGCGGCTCCGCACAGACCTATCAGTCTCATAAATTCTCTCGCCGTGACTTTGTCTGCGTGCAGACAATAGCGAGCGTAACAACTGACTAATTTCGCTCTGGTTAACGGCAGACGAACAAGATTGTTGTGCGTCTCGAAGCTCATTCCCAGATGAGTGAATGACTTGGACGGCACCAGATCCGACTTCTCCTCGTTTACTATAAAACCGAGACGTCGGAGCAATAGAAGAAGATTCTGAACATCGTTCTGAAGCGTTAACTCGTTGCCGTACCTCTAAAGAATGTCGTCCAGGTAGGCCGACGTTACCGCAGACGAATGAGCTCGGAAGTAGATCATTACCGAGTTCATTACCCGAGTGAAAGCCCAGGGTCCTAGATTCAATCCGAAGCACATCGCCCGGAATTGATACACCACTCCAAGGACTGCGAAGCGTAGATACTTTCGGAATGTCGGATGTACCATGACGTGAAAGTACGCATCTTTGAGATCTATGCTCGTTGCATAATCGTTCACCCGAATACTCGCTCTGACCGATCGAATCGTCTCCATATAAAACTTCGGAGCGACGATCAGCTTGTTTATCCAGCTCAAATCTATGACTGGACGGAACGAGCCGTCTGGTTTCGGAACCAGAAACAGATGGCTGTAGAATCCCAGAGATTCCTGGTTTTCTACGACCTCTACCGCGTTCTTCATTAAAAGAGACTGCACCTCTGATAACAGAGCGTCTCTTTTCTGTGGATTTGACGGAAGATGAGTCCACTTTGGAATTCGAGTTAATGGAGGCTTTCGTTTGAAGGATATCTTCAGACCTTCCGAAGTCACTCCTCTCACCCAAGGGTCGTCCGTAATCGACGCCCACTCTTGTGAAAAACTCGACAACCTTCCGCCAACCGGAACGCGATAGAGGTTTAAGCCATCACCTCCTGGACCTGCGAGGCCTGCGGTAGGAGAAACCACGTCTTCCACGACCCGCACCTCGCCTCGTCGACCTCGGGGCGTCCGACCGATTGTCCCGGCCTGAAGGACGTCCCGAACGAGAGTCGCTATCCTGACGGTCTCTCGAATAAGACCAAGAGGACGCACCGGAACCTCTATAGGAACCTCTCTTGAGCGCATTAGACCCAGAAGTGCCTGTCTTATTCGTGTCTGCTGTATCCGACTTCTTAGGAGCCGATCTGAACAACAGAGAATCATTAGCTTTCTTTTTAATTTTATCATAAATAGCGGAAAGCTTGCCGTCAAAGAGAAGTTCTCCTGAGACCGAAGCGACTCTAAGAGAGTTCTTCACCTTAGAATCCACTAGTGTGGATGTAGCTAGGGCTGCGTCACGTCTAACCAACTCCAGATTTGCCACTGAAAGGGCGGAGTTACACGTGGAATAAGCTACTGCCCTTGAAAGAAGTCTTAAAGAGGATTGTATATCCTGAAACTCTTCCCCTTGAAGGCGCAGTGATAACGCCTTAGTAAGGTGATCTGCATAAGATAAGGCATCTAAATTGGCTCTGTTAGACGCAATAGCTGTTTCCAACACCGCGGTTGGAATAGAAGCTGACGACGGTAATGATAGCTCTAAGTCTTCCGCCTCGTCATCCATACGCAGAGGAACTCTCGGTATACCCTGTCCTGCCGTATCGAATTTATTCCTTGCATTAATGAAAGGCAGGTTGAGAGTATTAGCGGACAAGAAACTTGCTTTCCCCGTCCTGGAAGCAAGTTCAAATATAGCGTCGTTCAATAATTCAAATGTTCTAGCAACATTATTGGACTGCGACGGAAACTCGGGAGCGATGTCCCTGAACCGCTCAAAAAATTCAGAGGCCAATGACGCTATAATTCTCTTGTCCGGAAGCGCAGCAGTCTGGCCCGACGGAACAACTTGAGGGAGAAAGTGCCGGATGAAGTCCACGGCAGCTTTATGTTGTTCCGAAAGGGATAGCTCCAAGTCATCCGTATCCCTTTCACCATCCGGTCGGACCTCATGATGTTCCCGGTCGTCCGCCCCCGATGCTTCGGCGGAGCGTACCGACCCAGCGCCGTCGGATAATTCTCGATCCGACACCGTTTCTGTCGGCTGCTGGGATGCTGCGATAAGCTGTGCTATCTGCACAAGAATGTCCGGCGTCGAGACCTGCGGAGGCGCAGTCTTTCGCTGCTTCGCCGAGGGCAGCTCCGCATCAGATGGCTCCCGCATACTTTTCCTATGCGAACGTCCAGAGTCCATCGGTCTCGAATCCCTGGCTGCCGGATGGTGTGACCTGGTCGCCGAAGAATCCTTCATCGGCGAAGCTGGTAATATATCGGCGGTCACGCAGCCAAGGTGCGGTCGTGTGCGCTGACGAGAAGAGGAAGCCTTAACAGTCTCTGCGGACTGCTTATACAACGGAGCGTCCCGAGCGACGGACGTATGCTCCGCTAAAGACACATTTTGTACCACAACATCTGGTCCCAGATGTTGTTGTACGAGAGAGGGACCTCTCTCGCTCGTGGCCCGGCTGGACCTGGACGAGCTAGGAACCGGACTAAAAGGCTTCCTCCGTTCTCGCTTACTATCCGCCGTCACTGGGTGTGCATCTATTATGTTTATAGTGCTCGCATCACCCAAAATTTCCTCTTGGACCGCATCGGACGAACCCGGCTGCCGAACCATTCGGTGAATGGACGCTACACCGGGCGAGCTAGCGGACGACATTTGTCTAATCTCCATGAGCACTTTTGCCGCTAGCTCTGAATTCATTTGTGACGACGGACGCACACTTGAAGAAGATAACATGGAAACATCACCCTGTTCTGGTTCCTCTGAAATAGAAACTGAGAGAGTAGAGTGACCTTGTGGAGAAAGAGCCGGCATCGCTCTTTCTCCAGAAACAACATATCGTGACACACGTTTCCAATGTTTCTCATCCCAATGTTCACATATAGGACAGAGATTAATGCGAGAACACTGACTACAATTAATACAATGATCATGAAAGTCAGAGGAAGATTTCTTCCTATTACAATTTGAACAATGTCCCTTCATTGTGAAAGAACAACAATAAGTCCTAGTTACTCGCAAAAACCCCTGACACAAAGATACATAATAACATGATCCATTAATAAATGAAAAAACAATTGCAAAACAAAATAATTTTGAAAAAATATTTTTTCAGCGAAGCCCAAGTTGCTGAAAAGTAACGTTGAGCCCCGATGGATCCGATGGCAAAGTGTGGTCAAAAATTTTAAATTTATATAAAATAATTAATGAGACACTTTCGGATAATATAAATGTATCTTATAATGAGATAAACTACAACAAAGGCAAACAGCCCCCCTCAAAAAAGGCTGTTGCCAATGAAAACAAACAGTGTAAACACACTAGAAAACATGACTCCAGGCACTGAAAAAACTGGCCCGGAATCAGTCATCAATTACACTCTATCTGATGCAAAACAGAGACTCCCAGGGGAGAATCTGTAGAACATCAGATGGAAGATGCAGAACACAAACGTTATACACCCATGCGCGAAAACGTAACTATGGGGAAAATAACAGAAAACATTCTGTAACCAAGCAACTCTCCCAGGAAATTTTAGAAATGAAATTTCTCAAAAATATGCCAAAAGCATGGGAGAATTGCAAGGGGGGACTTTAGAAGGCTAGGGGAGAGGAAACACTGAATAAGCAGTGCAACAATTAGCAAGAATGACAACAAGAGGCCCATGCCTCGAAAATAGGCAACTTAACATAATTTCATCAAAAAATTTTAAGTACAGCCCTGATTATTTTTTGCCACTTCTTTTTCCTCTCCTCCTTCTATCCTCCTTAGAATCACATTTTCTCCAAAAATTACGTGTCTGGCATCCTTTAAACTGAGATTTACAAGCACAAAGATCAGTGAGATGTTGACTGATGAAGGGCCAAACAGAGAAATGATAATTGGCGCCAATTTCGGGACGACTGCGTCACTGCGCATGCGCAGTAGAGGCGTAGTATGGAGGTCCTTTAGGACATGATTTCTTTTTGTTTTGGATGCAAATTTTGGGGATTGGGGGGCAAAATTTGTGTTTGGCCCTGGTTTTGTTAGAGTTAGCACCAGCTTAGTCTGGGTCATTGGTAAGTATAAAAATATAGAAATTTTAGGCGTGGACAAAATTTGAGAATATGTTAAGTTCTGTTCCCTACATGTTATGTTTTCAACAAGAATAATTTGATGTGTAGACTGTACTAAAAGAATTGCTGCCTGGGTTGATGTGGCCCTCACAGTTAACCAGTTACAGTAAAATCATTCCAAAACGAGTCATCCTACCAAGTTACAATGAAATCCCTTCATAAATAGGACTCAAAAGACTTTGCTAAAGGAATCTAGGTCAGGTGCCGGTCCAGAGTCATGGCTGACTGATTGTGACCAAAAGTCTCATCTAGATATCATATCGAGTTATCCAAGTTACAATGAAATCTCTTCATAAGAACAACCTGTAGACAGTGCTAAAAGAATCTAGGTCACATGGTCAGGCGGCTGTAATGGCTGACCAATTGTGAGTAAAATAGGACAGTCTCATCTAAACATCATACTGAGTTTTCCTACCAAGTTACAATGAAATCGCTTCATAAATATGAACTGTAGACTGTGATAAACAAATCTAGGTTACATGCCTGTGCGGCCATCATGGTTGACTGATCACAGCCAAAATAGGATGTTCTCATCTAGACACTATACCGAGTCATCCTACCAATTTGCAATGAAATCCCTTCATAAATGCAACCTGTAGACTGTGCTAAAGAAATCTAGGTAACGAGCCCCTGCGGCTGTCATGGTTGCCTGAACCCGACCAAAATACACAGAGTCATCTTACCTAGTTACAATGAAATCCCTTCATAAATATGACATGTAGACTGTGCTAATTGTGGGGGGTTTCGGGTCTGCACAGCCATCACGGTTGACCAATTGCAACAAAAATACGAAGTTCTCATCTGGACATAACCCGAACCAACATATGGAATTTTGAAATGTTCGGGGTCTAGCCTGTGCTAAAGAAAATGTGAACAGACTTCCACACGCGTGATGGCAATAGCTTATCTTGACTTTGTCAAGTTAAGCTATAAATGGCCTAAAAAAGCCTATATGATCAACTTAGTGTGGCCTAAATGGTGATTTTTGTGAATACCGACAGACAGGTATGACTATTAATTACATTAGGTGAAGGGTTAAATGGGTATCTATACAATGAATACATACCACTGAAGTTCCTAGTGGAAAGTTGCCAACAAATAAAGTAATAATGTCATTATCATCTGAGATCCTTTCCAAATCAGGAATTATTTCTTCCAATGCAGGCATTCCAAGAGGGTCAATATGAGAAGCACTAATTTCCTCTAATGGAGGCATGTCATTTAACAAGGTTTTGTTCACTGCACAAGAACTAGATACAGCACACTCTAATGGAGGAATATCAGCTTCAAACTGCTTTCTTCGTCTTCTTTCACTATCTTGAGTTCTGGGACTCCGGATGTGATGCTGACTATGAATGTTTTGATGCAAATGTACATCCACATTAGCCTCTAATGGAGGCATGTCGGTTACATAATTGCTTCTTTGGCCATCATAAACTCCAGCTCCTTGGGTATGACGTTCATGGCTAACAGTTTGTAAATGGTGATTTGTCACATTTTGATAGGTTTGTGGAGGTAATGGTGGTATAATAGCAATGTTATTATAAACATGTCCAACAGTAGTGAAACGTGGGTCACCAAGCAAACCAGGACCATTATTTGGACCCTTATTTGGACTAGGGAGTAAAGGCTTTTTATAATTCTTCTGGGAAGACGTAGTCGATGCTTGACCAAGTGAATCTATACTTGAATGACTGTTACTCCTACTATTTGCTTTGATCCATGATGTTATGTTTTCATTGTCACTCATGTTGCCAGATGTAATATGGTTCTTACTGTTATTGTAAGATGCCTCCATTCCAGAAGACTCTAAAGCGAAAATAAAAAATATCTGAGAAAAATGATAAATTTAAAGTAATTTGTATATTTTTTATTCTTACCAATGGCCCAGACAAGCTGGTGCAAACTCGTTATCAAGGGCCGAACACAAATTTTGAACCCCCCAATCCCCAAAATTTGCTTGCAAAGCCGAAAATTAAACGTCCTATCTGGTCCTCCATACTTTTACTCTCCACGCATATACAGCTATCAGGAAGTGACCGGAATTGGGGCGAACATCATTCTTTATAGAAGAGAGTACTACATAATAACATTCTGTGAGGTATGAGTGCCCACTCATGGGAGGGCCATACCCGCCTGGGCCATTGGTAAGTACAAACAAGAGGCCCCAAGGGGCCTGAGGGCACTCACCTGACATGGTAGCCTTAATATCAACCCAGAGAATTGATTTCAACAAGTTGCATCTGCTCCTCCTAAGAAAATCTTATACCAAATATCCAAAGTTCTGACCAGTGGATCTAAAAAAAAAGAAGATTTTTAAAGAATATTCCTCATATTGAACTAAGTTATAATTCGGGCTCCCACAGGGACTTCGCCTTAACAAACTTGAACCTCACCCCCCTAAGGATGCTGCACACCAAATATCAAAACATTCCGACTCCTGCATCTGAAGAAGAACATTTTTAAAGAAAATTCCTCATTTTGAACTAAGTTACAATTCAAGCTCCCACAAATATGGACCTAGGGACTTGGCTTGAACAAACTAGAATCTCACCCCCCTAAGCATGGTGCATACCCAATATCAAAAGATTCTGCCTGCTGGATCTTGAGAAGATTTTCAAAGAAATTTGCCTGAAATGCACTAAGTTCAAATTCGAGCTTCTATAGTGAGCCCAAATATGAATCTAGGGAGCCGATTTGAACAAACTTGAATCAGATCCACTCCACAATGTTGCATACCAAATATCAAAAGATTCTGCCTGCTGAATCTGGAGAAGAAGATTTTTTAAGAAATTTGCCTGAAATGTACTAAGTTCAAATTCAGGCTTCTATAGTGAGCCCAAATATGAATCCAGGGGGGCCGATTTGAACAAACTTGAATCAGATCCACCCCACAATGTTGCATACCAAATATCAAAAGATTCTGTCTGCTGGATCTGGAGAAGAAGATTTTTTAAGAAATTTGCCTGAAATGCACTAAGTTCGAATTCGAGCTTCTATACTGAGCCCAAATATGAATCCAGGGGGGCCGATTTGAACAAACTTGAATCAGATCCACCCCTCAATGTTGCATACCAAATATCAAAAGATTCTGCCTGTTGGATTTGGAGAAGAAGATTTTTAAGAAATTTGCCTGAAATACACTAAGTTCGAATTCGAGCTTCTATACTGAGCCCAAATATAAACCCAGGGGGCTGATTTGAACAAACTTGAATCAGATCCACCCCACAATGTTGCATACCAAATATCAAAAGATTCTGCCTGCTGGATCTGGAGAAGATTTTTTAAGAAATTTGCCTGAAATGCACTAAGTTCGAATTCGGGCTTCTATAGTGAGCCCAAATATGAATCCAGGGGGGCCGATTTGAACAAACTTGAATCAGATCCACCCCACAATGTTGCAAACCAAATATCAAAAGATTCTGCCTGCTGGATCTGGAGAAGAAGATTTTTTAAGAAATTTGCCTGAAATGCACTAAGTTCGAATTCGAGCTTCTATACTGAGCCCAAATATAAACCCAGGGGGCCGATTTGAACAAACTTGAATCAGATCCACCCCACAATATTGCATACCAAAGATCAAAAGGTTCTGCCTGCTGGATCTGGAGAAGAAGATTTTTTAAGAAATTTGCCTGAAATGCACTAAGTTCGAATTCGGGCTTCTCTAGTGAGCCCAAATATGAATCCAGGGACCCGATTTGAACAAACTTGAATCAGATCCACCCCACAATGTTGCATACCAAATATCAAAAGATTCTGCCTGCTGGATCTGGAGAAGAAGATTTTTTAAGAAATTTGCCTGAAATGCACTAAGTTCGAAATCGGGCTCCTATACTGAGCCCAAATATGAACCCAGGGGACCGATTTGAACAAACTTGAATCAGATCCACCCTACAATGTTGCATACCAAATATCAAAAGATTATGCCAGCTGGATCTGGAGAAGAAGATTTTTTAATGTTTTTCCCATTGCCTACAGTGTTAAAAAGTGCTGACTCAGCACTTTTTCAAAAGTCCTGAAAAAAGTACCTTGTGATCAAACCGATAGAGATTTTTTTTAACCATTCTATTCTACTGGATAAAAGCAAGCTTTATACAAAATAAGAATTCTCTGTGCTGTGTAGTTTTGGAGATATGGCAGTTTTAAGGTTTTTCCTATTTTTAGCTCCCGAGGTTCCCACGGGGCAATGAGAAAATTTTTTTTTGCATCAATCAACTACTTATGACCCATTATCATCTCATATCAAATTTGGTTCAAATCGACCTGACGGTTCTGAAAATAGAAATTTTAGGCGTGGCCAAAATTTTGGCCCCTCCCATAACGAAGGCAAATAATGCCTGACAAACTTCTCTTGAACAAACTTGATTCTAAACTTCAAAAGGACTCTGTATACCACATATCAAGTCTCTGCTACTGGTGGTTCATTAGAAGATTTTCAAAAAATTTGGCCATTTTTCCCCCACACCTCTGCTCAATATGAGCCTAAACCTATTTTGGATAAAAATCAAAATGCCTCCATATAACCACTACTTACATGAAATTTAATTAAAATGTGGCCAGTGGTTCAGGAGAAAGAGGCTCAAACACCACCTTCACGCAGGACGACGGACGAAGAGTGATAAGAAAAGCTCACCCTGACTTTCAGTCAGGTGAGCTAAAAACTGGAGAATAATTACGACGTCTAATGCTTTTCTTCAATAGGAAAGCTTATAGCTACAGAAGGAAAGCCTCTCTTGGAAGATTTGTCTAACAAGTATTCTTGTAAGAGGAGCTCGCTCGGAATGATAGAAGTAGGCCTGCCGAGACTACATTCTCATCCACTAATCTTCCACAATTTATCCACTTTTTGCGAGGTTGATAATCAACCACCAAGTGGAAAGCAACTGAAATCTATTCTCGATGACCTCAATAGTTCCCTTCAATAAGAGAGCCTTTACCTCCACTAGGAGCGACTCTCTTTGAAAGGAACTTCCGTGATTAACGTCCAGTTTCTCGTGAAGTTGATAACCTTCTGTCAACTGCCAAGCAATAGAGGTCATGTCCATCACCTGTACGACTTACGATGCTTACGGGAGGAGAAACTATGTCCTCCCCGCAAAGAAGCTCGTCTCATCAACCTCAATTGTTCCCTTCAATAAGAGAGCCTTTACCTCCACTAGAAGCGACTCTCTTTGAACGGAACTTCCTTGATTAACGTCTGGTTTCTCATGAAGATGATAACCTTCCGTTAATCATCGGCCTAGGGGGGTCTGATCCATAGTCTTGATCAGACCTATGCCCCTTTCCCGAGTCGCTATAATGACGACTTCCAGAGTAAACATAAGAGGGTTATTTTACACTCGCGAGACATTCTCATGATGCATTCTTAGAAGCTGAACGGCCTCGCTTACCCCGGTCTGCTGAAGTGTGTTGATGAGACAGTGACTTCAATAGCAGAGCACTGGAAGCTTCTTGTAGCCTGCTCATATATCAACGCAAGCTTGTCGTCAAAGAGTATATTTCCAGGAACCAGAGCGATTCAGAGAGAGCTTTTCACCTTGTCATCTATAAGTGATGCCGACACAAGGGCAGCATCACGTCTTACCAACTCCAAATTCACTGTCCATGTGGAGTTGTACATGGCATACATGACTGCCCTGGAAAGAACTCTTAGCGAGGAACCACGTCCTCATATTTCTTTCCACTGAGAGGTTATGCCATAGCTCTGGTAAGGTGATTTGCTTAGGACATTGCGCCCAGATTTGCTCTTTTCAATGAAATAGCACATTCCATCATTTCCAAGCATATATTAAATGATGCAGGTAGGGACATATTTTCATCCCCGGCCTGCTCATCTAAACGCAGACTTATATTCAGAAGGAACAATATTCTTAAGCGCTTAAGACTTTCATAGTCTTAAAGTGCCATTCTGTGAGAAATGGAGACTCACACTCTGTATCCCTCTTACCATCCAAATGTTCCATCTGCAAATATGGTCAACTCCATCCAACTGAACAGATGGCTGGATGGGTGTCACAATACCATCACCATGTTCATGTCTCCAACGTCTGTCATGCCAATGTACACAAGTAGGACAAGAATCCACAGGAGTGCATCGACTACAGGAAGACTTCCTTGCCTTGCATTTAGAGCAGTAAGCTTCCATAATTACAATCAAAAGACAAAGTCAACAGCACTCCTACAAACTCCACAACAAAATATATGATAAAGATCCATGAAAAATCGCAATCAAAATTAAATTCAAAAATTTATTAAAAAAATTTCGGAAAATTTTTGAAAAAATGCCTAAGTTCCCAAAGGGAACATTATGAACCCAAGGGCATCCCAATTGAGCCTAAGTGTGGACAAAATCCAAATATTATGAGCTACACAACCGGAATAATAATCAATGTATCCTACAGTAATTCTACAGTAATAAAATACTACACGTATTTGAGGACGTTGCCAATGTAAACAACGCAATGGAAAAAAACGGAAACAAGACATTAGACACACAGAAAGGCTCAAAGTCAGTAGCCAATTTAAATGCTACCAGATGCAAAGCCAGATCTATCTGAAGAAAAAATGATACATCGGATAGAAGATGCAAGACTAAAATGACCTGACACCCCTAGGGTGAGGACTTAACCATGGAGATAAACAGAATAATTATTCTGTAATACACATTAAACTCTCAAGAAATTTAATAAAAAATTTCAATAACAAATAGCCAAAAAGCTTAGGAGTGTAACAGGAAGGGTTCATGGAAGGATAGGGAAGGAATACTTTACAAACAGTGGATTAATCATGAGCAAGAATGATGATGTCAGGCGTATGTCCCGAAAATGGGAAACATGAAATAATTTTATAATTATTATAAAGTTACAGCCCTGAACGTATGAAACCACCCCTGTTCACTTCCATCAACAGCCTTGGATTCACCAATTCTTGCATTGATTTGTGTCTGGAGTCCTCAAAAAATGAGATTTTAAAGCACAGATGTCAGATCATCGAATTTGTTACTGACTTTAGGGCCAAAGAAAGAATGATGTCTCTTCGTGACCACTCCTCATGCGCAGATAGTAAAAGTATGGAGGGCCAGATAGGACTTTTAATTTTCGGTTTGGATGCAAATTTTGGGGATTGGGGGTTCAAAATTTGTGTTTGGCCCTTGATAATACTGAGTTTGCACCAGCTAGCTAGTCTGGGCCATTGGTTGTTGCATAAAAATTATAATTCATAGTAATTTCTATATTTTCCATACTTACCTATGGCCCAGACTTAGCTGGTGCTAACTCCAAAATATCGAGGGCCAAACACAAATTTTGCCCCCCAATCCCCAAAATTTGCATGCAAAACAGAAAATTAGAAGTCCTATCTGGCCCTCCATACATTTACTCTCTGCGCATGTGCAAATGCCAGGAAGTAACCGGAATTGGCGCCACCATCATTCTTTGAAAAAGAGAGTATTACATAATAATTCAGCAGGGAGGTATGAGTCCCCACTCATGGGAGGGCCATCCCCGTCTGGGCCATAGGTAAGTATGGAAAATATAGCAATTACTATGAATTTATAATATTTTTCCAACTGTACCCTATGGCCCAGACTTAGCTGAATCGTAAAAAGGTGGAGGGCCTAGGACTTCTGAAATAGAAGATCAACATAGTTCCAATCCTGCAATCCATGATGAAAGGAAATTAAAATAATTAGGAATTACATGTTTGTCTCTCTATACAGTAACAGAGGAGACATATTCTAAATAAGGAGCCCAAATTAAGAAATTCCTTATTGTAAGCATGAAGACAATGCTACTTAGGATGTAACAAGTTCCTAATTTTTAAGGCCAGTCTGGACTAAGCCCCAAAAATTAGGATGTTGTATCTGAGAATGAGTGAAAATTCTGCACAAACATACGCCATACAGTAACACTTCAGCTGTATGTAGGATATATTAACGGATAAAACAGCTTCCTTCATAATTACATACTCTTTAAGCCAGAGAAGAGGTCAAAATCCCCCCCCCCCCCTTTCTTTTGAAAGAATCTTCAAAAGAAAGAGGGGAGAGCTCTGGAATCAACACGAGAGGAACCAAAAAACAATATAAACAAGTGTTTGACCACCGAGGTGGTATTAGTCCCCTACAGCCCTTTTATGACATAAGGTGTTTGTGTCACATAAGACATGACCACAGTCAGCAGGAGTATCAGACCTGGGGGGGGGGGGGGAGCAGATGGGGGCGGGGTGCAGTTTTGGTAAAATAATTGGGGACGGTTCGGCCTGGGGACAATTCGGGTTTCATGACAACAGTCAACAGGAGTGTCAGACCTGGGGGGTGGTTTGGGTAAAATACAGGTTATCAGACAGGATTTCAAATGTGAATGGAATCTAAAAATTGAGAATTGAGAGAAGTGTAGCTTGAACCATGTTGGAGGGAGGGGTGGTAACATAAAAATAGAGAAAAAAAAGCTTAAAAAACACAGCGAAAATGGCCGCCATTCCGCCATCTTGGATTTTGAAAAAAAAATATTGAGCGTGCATAATCCACTCCCAACCCTTTATCCATGTACCATATATGAAAGGTGTAGCTTGAACCATGTTGGAGTGAGGGGTGGTAACATAAACAAGGGCAATGCCCCCGGTCCCACGACCAAGATGGCAAATTCAAGGGAGGTGTTAGGATGCAATTTGTTCGCAGAGCATGGCCATTTTTTACCTTGACCTGTATTTCCAACCAATTAAACCACATACTTAGTTTCGTTTCAATCAAATGATCCAAAGTAAAGTTATCATCCGGACAACACAAAAACCTTATTTTCTAAGTCGAAAAAGGGGAATAAATCCAGTAAAAATCAGTGGAGCATGCCCATTTTCGAACTTGACCTGCATTTCCACCCAAATAAGCGGCATACTAAATTTTGTTTCAATCAAATGATCCTAACTAAAGTTATCATCCGGACAACACAAAAACTGTATTTTTCAAGTCGAAAAAGGGGAATAAATCCAGTAGAAATCAGTGGAGCGTGCCCATTTTCGAACTTGACCTGCATTTCCACCCAAGTAAGACACATACCAAATTTAGTTGCAGTAAAATCATCCAAACTAAAGTTATCATCCGGACAAGGGTGTGATGGATGGACGGACGCACACTCGCACGGACAGACAGACAGACACTGCTGATTACAATAGTCCCCCGAAGGGTCGGGGGACAAATAGAGAAAAAAGCTTAAAAAACACAAAAATGGCTGGCATGGCGCCATCTTGAATTTTGAAAAAAAAATATTGAACGTGCATCATCCCATCACAACCCTCTATCCATGTGCTAAATATGAAAAGTGTAGCTTGAACCATGTTGGAGTGAGGAGTGGTAACATAAAACAGAGAAAAAAACTTGAAAAAACACAACAAAAATGGCCGCCATGCCGCCATCTTGGATTTAGAAAAAAAAATATTGAACGTTCATCATCCCCTCCCAACCCTCTATCCATGTGCCAAATATACAAAGTGTAGCTTGAACCAAATTGGAGGGAAGGGTGGTAACATGAAAATAGAGAAGAAAGCTTAAAAAAACACAACAAAAATGGCCACCATTCCGCCATCTTGGATTTTGAAACAAAGATTTTGAGCGTGCATGCATCATCCCCTCAGAACCATTTATCCATGTATCAAATATGAAAGGTGTAGCTTAAAGCATGTTGGAGGGAGGGGTGGTAACATAAAATAGAGAAAAAAGCTTAAAAAACACAAAAATGGCTGGCATGACGCCATCTTGAATTTTGAAAAAAAAATATTGAACGTGCATCATCCCATCACAACCCTCTATCCATGTGCTAAATATGAAAAGTGTAGCTTGAACCATGTTGGAGTGAGGAGTGGTAACATAAAACAGAGAAAAAAGCTTAAAAAAAACACAACAAAAATGGCCGCCATGCCGCCATCTTGGATTTAGAAAAAAAAATATTGAACTTTCATCATCCCCTCCCAACCCTCTATCCATGTGCCAAATATGCAAAGTGTAGCTTGAACCATGTTGGAGGAAGGGTGGTCACATGAAAATAGAGAAGAAAGTTTAAAAAAACACAACAAAAATGGCCCCCCATTCCGCCATCTTGGATTTTGAAACAAAGATTTTGAGCGTGCATCATCCCCTCAGAACCATTTATCCATGTATCAAATATGAAAGGTGTAGCTTAAAGCATGTTGGAGGGAGAGGTGGTAACATAAAAACAGACAGACAGACGGACAGATAGACAGATGTTCTTACACAGGGTTCATACAAAAATTTGCTCACAATGTTCAAGGGTTTTTCAAGGGCTTCTTTTTTTTTCAAGGGCTACATATACTATTCAGCTTGTTGTATGAGCTCTAAAAATCTAAGATTCATGTGACACGGATCTGACTGGAAGTCAGGAAGTACTGGTACCCAAAGTGTGATCTGTGTTACAGTAATCGTGGTAAAACGTTCCATATTTTTTTAGGTTTTTTTTAACCCTTTACCCAACGCAGACGATATCAAAATTTATTTTTTTAAATATCACTTTATTATTTTTTTCAAAAAATTTTAACAAAACCATATCATGTGACCCCCTCGTTGGAACGAGCTCGATGAACTCGTTCCAACGAGGGGTCACATGGTATGGTTTTGTTGAAATTTTTTGAAAAATAATATTTTTTCAACTGCTGAATTTGCATATTACGCGGGCAGATGCGGCCGATACGTTGGGTAAAGGGTTAACTGAGCAACACGAGCGTAACAAACAAGTAAAAGGCGAGTACACATATATTTGCAATGCCCAGGAAATAGCTTGGTATTCAAGGGTTTCTCAAGGGCTAATTTCAAATTCCAGGGTTTTTCAAGAAAAAACTCATTTTCAAGGGTTTTTCAAGAGCTGTATGAACCCTGTTACACGTTCTTACTTGTGGGGTTTTTCCCATGTTAAACTCTAACTCCACAAGGTCAAAAAATTAACCCCACAGTGCAAAAAATAACTAAGGCTGTCACGATTATGAATTTTCATAATCGATTATTTTGTCATAAAAATCGACGGTTATTCGATTATTTATGGTAGTGTTCAACCGATTATTGGAACCGGCCACCACAATCGGCCGATTGTGGGCAATTGGATAACAACGGCAACGGCCCCTGGAACATCGGTTCAACCGATTGTTGCCAAGCATTTTGTGATGATTCATTCAATAAAGTTGAGAAACAGCCACAGCGTGTATTCTTAATCTCTCTAGACGCACCTTTACGGGATATACAAGTTAAACGACATGTAAAGCTTACAATTGAGCATACTTGCGGCAATGGCCAGTTCATACTGGAAAAGTGAAGGCTGCACACCATTGACTCAGGTCGCAGTAAAATTACCAATCGCACGCACTTGGGCGGTAAACGTGGCTCTGAGAGCCACGTTTACCACCCAAGTGCGTGCGACTGGTAATTTTACGGCGACCCCGGTCACCGAAGTTTAACACTGTGAAAAATGTTCAGTTTAATGTAGTTCTTTCAAGTCTCGACTTGTCTAGTGGTGCACGGTATTAGAATCGGAATCAGCACCGGAATCGACCGATTGTGAGCTCAAATAACCAGTAATCGGTCAGCGACCATTATTGGTAATCGGTTTAACACTAATTTATGGTTAATATTTCTGTCTCGTTTCCTTGAACTTCATCTATGAAATAACTTGGGAGGCGTTAAAAATTAAAATATCCTAATCATAAATGAAGCAAACAAACACCAAATCTTGAAAAATTTGACAAAACAGAATCTACATTGCATAGATTCAAACTTCAAATCATAGAAAAATGCACACTAAACTCACTAATGGCCCCATCTGCGCTCAATGTGTAATGATTATGAATTTAGCCTCAGGGAATGTCAAGTCAACACAGCTTTACACATGGAAATGAAACTTCCGGTTGCAGTGCGTCGGAGAACAAAATAAATCATCATACTTTAAAAATAAATAACATGGCATTTCGAAGTTTTTCCCTCTTTACTTTCCGTATGTTAAAATTGCTTATCAAGTATCAAATTGATAAAAACATAAACTCAACACTCGACAATGTCTTATTGGCAAGGAATACAATGTAGCCATTGACAGTAAGGCATCGAGTATTATGTTATTTTTGTTAAATTGTTATCACCGCTAATGGTAGTGAGCCAGCGATGCTGGAATCGGAAAGTTCGGCCACGTTTTACTTCGACTTTTATAAATTTTATGTATCGGTTGGAAATTGAGTAATTTGAGTTAAAAAGGAGGGGAAAGATCAAAGACATACAATCGACAGAATGCTTTTGGTACTCGGCAGAAGAATACAACCTTGTAACAACGTTGATGGTTTTTTGGCAGGTCACTTGACTCACATCAAAGGAATCAGAAGTATTGGGAACTGAGTGATCACGCATACGATGATGACTGGGTTTCGGCTAACTTTAACTCGCGTTGTGCCGCGACTTGAAGTATATATATTGGTTTTATGTTTTAACCCCGTTCACACACATTTGTTGTCGAAATAGGTCCTTTATGTGAAACAATAGCTTGTGAATCAATATTTCCCCTTTGTTTCACAAAAAGGTATGGATGTGCCCATGAGGTCACCATAGAACACGACCCAAATGTATAGTATGTATGTATTAAATTATATGAGGATTGCGGGAAGAAAACTATGTCTTGCCCAGTAACTGCCTCTAAACACATAGGCAGTGTGTGTGAGTGTGGGAAAATTCGAGGTCATATCAAAATCTCCTCACCCGCATTATTTAATCGTTCATGTGCCAGTTATCAAATAATAAATGAACCGCGATGGTTCCCTCACATCTAATCGACCCCATTATGCCACAATTGGCGGAGAAGGACGTGAAGAATAAAACTTCCCCTGAAAGAAGGCCCTCTCATGGAGGAAGCTTCTGGGGAGCGTCCCATAACAGACACTTGAGAATACTGATCCAAGGTTTCTGTGACAACAGAGGTGCTACTAGTAGGATTCACAACGAGACTGTTTAATCTTAAACGTAATCTATTGAATCAAATAAATAGGAGGATACGCGTATCCTATCATTCATCCCCATGAATTCTGCAGAGCGTCTACTGCATGCGCTCAATGGTTTGGGCATGGCAACACAAATGATGGTAACTAATTGTTCCGGTGCGTTGCAAACTAAACAATCATGGGGCGATCCCACTGGTAGCAAAACTGTCCAAATACTCGCTTGTTGAGCATCCAATACAAATGAAACAAGCAACCTTTCCAAGGAGCATGTCTGCTAGTACGTTCAGACGACCTGGTATATGATGGATAAAGAGATGAAAAATGATATAGAAAAATCTTCTCCGTTAGTTATCATAACGGATTGAATGGGTGCCACCCTGGTTCCTGATGTATGCTACTACTATCGAGTTGTCCAACAATATCTGAACATGCATGTCCGCAAATAATGTGAATCTATTGATGTAGCACTAACAATATTGACATCATTCTTGTTTATGTGTTTCTCCAGGAACCGAGGGTCCCAAGACCCCTGCATTTCTAGTCTGTCGGACTCAGGGTCATGCCCCAAACTATTGACTCACACTCGTCATAATCCTGAAAGCTGGATCTGGCAGTTGAAGTGTAACTCTTGAGTTAACCACTGAATATCTGCCCCAATATGGACCTTTTGTTACTAGATCCGTTAAAACAATACTGGTCTTGAGCGAATGCGTCTTCACACTCCACTTCTGGTTAAAGAATAACCGGAGGGGACGTGTGTGTAAGCAACCCACCTGAATAAGATGCGTAGCTGCTCCGCAAAAAGCATCAGTCGCATAAAATTTCTCGCTGTTAATGCATCTGAGAGTAGACAAAAGCGAGCATAACAACTGACTAATCTCGCTCTGGACAACGGCAGACGAACCAGATTGTTGTGAGACATTACCGAGTTCATTATTCTAGTGACAGCCCAGGGCGCTATCTTCAGACCGAAGCACATCACTCGGAACTGAAATACTATCTCTTGGACGACGAACCGCAGGTACTTTCTGAATGCCGGATATACCAGGACATGAAAGAACGGATCCTTAGATCTATGCTTGTAGCATAGTCGATCACTCGAACGCTCGCTTTTAAATAACAACCATAAATAAACTTTTAGAGCTATGATAAACTTGTTATCCAGCTCCAGTCTAGTATCGGTTGGAACGAGCTCTATGGCTTCGGTACGAGTAACAGGTGACTATAGAATCCTAGATTATCTTGATTCTCGACGACCTCTATTACTTTCATTGTCAAGAGAACCTTTACCTCCGATTGGAGAGACTCTTATGCAAGGACTTGATGGAAGCATTGTCCATCACAGACATTAAGTTAGTTGTGGTTCCCTCGGAAAGATAGCTGAAGTCCATCCGAAACCACACTTCTCGCCTACTGGTCTTCCGTAATAGTTATCCAGTTTGAAGCGAATCTTGATAACCATCCGTCAACTGCTAAGCAATAGAGGTCCTAACCCTCACCTGTAGTACCTGCAAGGCCTACGGAAGGAGAAACTATGGAAGATGATGACAAGAAACCACCTTACTTCTTTCCACTAGAAAGTTGAATATGGCGTGGTCTAAAAGGCCAAAGGCCTGCGACACCTGTCTATACTTAACCGAAAAAGACATTTCCTCCTCTTTTTCTGGATGAAGTCAGCGTCCAATGACGCTAGCGGTTTCTTGCAAGTAGTCGCAGCATTCTGATTTGCTGGAACAAATTCAGGGTAGTGTTGATGGATTAAATCCATGTGTTGTTCCGAAAGGGAAGGGTAATCCCCCTCCATATCCCTTTCATCATTCGTCTGAATCAGTTGAAAATCACGGTCAGCAGCATCTGAACGTGCAGATGACTGGACCGACCCAGTACCATCCGACAACTCAGGTTCTGAGACTGCCGACTTCTTCTGGAATGCTGCGATGAGCTGCGCAATCTGTGTCACCAAATCTGTTACGGAGGCCTGAGGAGCAGCGGTCTTCTATTCTGGCCGCCGGCTGCTCCCGGGACAGTGGGTCTGAGACGGCTCTTTTCTCCGGACTACCCGATATATAAGGACTTGTCTCTTAGTTACTGAATAGTCCTACTTTCGAGCGGTCGCAACATTCTGATTCTCAGGAATGAACTCCGGGAAGTATTGATGCATTAGATCCATCGCCACCATGTGTTGTTCCGAAAGGGAAGGGTAATTCTCCTCCAAATCCCTTTCACCATCCGACTGAATCAGATTATACTCACGGTCATCGGCATCTGAACGAGCAGATGACTGGACCGACCCAGCACCATCCGACAGCTCAGGTTCTGAGCCTGCCATCGGCTGCTTCTGCACTTGCTGGGATGCTACGATGAGCTATGCAATCTGTTACAGCAAGTCCGTTACGGAGGCCTGAGGAGCAGCGGTCTTCCGTTGCTTGGCTGCCGGCGGCTCCTGGGACAGTATGTCCAAGATGGCTCTTTTCTGTGGACGTCCCGATGAATGAGGCCTCGTCTCCTTGGCTACTGTATGGTGTGATTTCTTTGACAAAGAGTGGATCTTCTCGGCAATGCAGGCTGGATATCGTCACATAGCCAAGGTGTGGTCGTGTGTGCTTGGTAGACACTGAAGAAGAAGCCGTAACTATAGCCGACCCCAGCTGTGAACTGAATGGAGCGTCCCGGATGGGAGGCTTGGACGTATGCTTCGACTGACGCAAGTTCCAAACCACAACATCTGGCCCCAGATGTTGTTATAAAAGAGAGAGGGGGCTCTCTCGCTCGAGGTCCTTCAGACCTCGCCAAGCTTCCCGCTGAACTTGCCAGCTTCTTCCTCTCCGTCGTCGCAGGGTGAGCCTGTTATTATTTTATAGTGATTGCTCTACCCTTTCTGCTCTCCTCAACCACAACAGACACACCCTGCATCAAGGTACCCACGGATGGTGTAACTGCCTTCACCGGTCGAGCTAGCTGGCGACAGGGAGCTTAAACCATGCTGTGGTTTATTGCCATGTCTAATATTCATGCGCACTTTAGCCACTAGCTCTTCAAAGGAGGGTAGGGAAGGAATACTTGACAAACAGAGGAAAAATCATTATCAATAATGATGACGTCAGGCCCATGTCCTGAAATTAGGGAACATGAACTAATTTTTTAAATATTAGAAAGTTACAGCCCTGAACGTTTCAAACCACATTTTCTTCCTTCCTTCGTCCAGTTGTCTTTGGATCCACCAAATTAACCATTGATTTGTGTCTGGCATCATTATAAACTGAGATTTAAAAGCACAGAAGTCAGTTTGTTGTTATCTGACAGAGGGCCAAACAAAGAATGATGTTGGTGCCAATTCCGGTTACTTCCTGGCGTCTGAGCATGCAGAGAGTAAATGTATGGAGGGCCAGATAGGACTTCTAATTTTTGGTTTTGCATGCAAATTTGGGGGATTGGGGGGCAAAATTTGTGTTTGGTCCTCGATATTTTGGAGTTAGCACCAGCTAAGTCTGGGCGATAGGGTACAGTTGGAAAAATATATGTCTGGTCAAGGGTTAATGTAATCTTATATTGATGCATTTAACACATATATGAAATATAAAAGTCACAGCATACCAGTGGTAGCCTCCACGCATGTACATGTATAGCAAAACAGTCCACTCTGACAAAAAAGTGTAACATTGCAAAAACACTCTGAAAATCAAAAAAATATCACTGGGTAGGGGTCTGTGGGTAATCGTAAGCCATAGAAACAGTATGACGTGCATAGTAGCAGGGCGGAAAGTCACAGTGGACTCTTCCAATAACTTTAGCACAAGTGGTGATGCTGACAGGCCAAGGGTCATGACATAAGCTCACACAACTTCGTTGGTGAGCTAAAAATTAAAATGTTTACTTACATGTATTTAAAAATGTGATTTTACCTGTGTCGCCTGCTACCAGTAGTCGAGTTTGGTAATGAGTGAATGGCTATTTCTGACATCAGGATCCACACAAAAGTTCTTTCTGAAGGATGTGATGCCAGTAAATCAGGATAGTCTTGAAGTCACAACTTTACAGTAAGAAAGATGCCTGATAGTGCCAACCAAATTCAACAGTGGAACCTCATGTGGGGGTGCGGTGGCTCAGTAGGTAGAGGTGCAGGCTACAAGCCGAGAGGTCCTCGGTTCGAACACCACCTGCGGCAACCGTGTTGTATTCTTGGGCAAGACACTTCACCTCCATTGCACCTGTGGGGCACGCTGATGCTGTGCGCTAAGGCATACTGCACGTTGATGGTGCACCTGTCTTCAACCAATGCTAACTCTGCTTGTGTGGAGTTAGTATGTTGGGGAGCTGACAGTTGCTCGCCGTTGCTCGGTGGTTCTCTCTGGGTACTCCAGCTTCCTCCCCCCGTAAAACTGTTGTGGTCATGATTAGCCATTGTGCAGAAATATGTGACCTTAAACACCAACAAGAGGCCCCACGTGGCCTTAATCGCTCACCTGACAAAGTGACTCTAAGAAGTATTTTAGGTCACCTTCACCATGTCATGCTTCATCAACATTAACTGGTTGAGTGATAGATTTTGTTTGAAGTTCAACATTTGTTACCTAAAATTAGTTTTATTTAAAATCATTGGTGTGTGGACAATCTCCAATGATTTTTAATAAAGCAAATTTATCTCTGCAGACAAACTGGTTTAGCATGAAGCACAAACAAGGAATGTGAAGAGATAGCCTTGGACATCTCTCCCCAACTGTGGATATCTTCCATGTGCTACATGTATATATTTGCATGCAAGAAAACAAAAATTTTCACAAATTTTCCAAAATATTAGTTTTTTTTATCATCATTGGAACTAGCTCAAATAGCTTATTTCAATAGGGGTATGGGAAGATCAGGTATATTTTTGAGACAAAAATGTGAACATATAAATAATGGTGTTTTTTTGTGAATGATGCTGGAGAATTTTGCGTAAAGATATGGTAAATGGTTTGTTCTAGATACAGAATGATGCAAAAGTATTTAAATTTGATTAGGCAAGTTGTTCCTATAATGCATTTAAAAATTGAAGTAACTGTTTTTTTGCTGACGAACTTTTAGATGTGTGTGTCTGTGTTTGTGTGTGTGTGTGTGTGTGTGTTTGTGTGTGTGTGTGTGTGGGGGGGGGGGGGGGGGGGGGGGGTAAGAGTGTTCTTGCAAACAAAATTCCTGAATAAATGGAAAATTTTATTTTTTGTGTGAAAGACATAGTGCGTGAATGTTGATTGGAACAAGCTTAGAGAGCTCATTTTAATGTGAAGTCATAAAGCTGTGTTTTACGTACGAAATTCTGGAATAACTAAAAAAAATTGCTTTTTTGACTCAAAAAGCATGGTGTGCGACCTCTCATTGGAATGAGCTCAAAAAGCTCATTCCAATGGGGTATTTACAAGCGATAAGTACATGTATGTTTAAGAGACAAAAATTAAAATTTGAATAGCGATTTTTGCGAAGAATGCTGACAAGTTTTGGCAGTTATGCTGGTAAAAAGGTAAGATATGCAAAGTGGTTGTTTTTTAGAGGCGACATTTAATTAAGGGGAATTAACCCTTGATTACTGAGGTAACTTCTAAAAGTACTGAAATTTCATGAAGCAGTGTGAATAACAGACAACAGTTGCCTAAAAATTTCATGAATAACTAAAATTTTTATTCTTTTGTCTCGAAAACATGGCATATGACCTTTGTTGGAATGAGCTGAATGCGTGTGTTCCAATGAGGGGCCATAAAATTTGAACGGAGATTTGTGTGAATAATGCATTAGTACTGCTAGATTTGGGTAAACGGTTCACCCTGGATACCACCCCTTCTATAGTAGATCTTTTCTGCAAATTTTGTCTAAGATTCTATCAACTTTACAAATAAATACGTTCATGAATCACAATCAGATCCACCCCACAATGTTGCATACCAAATATCAAAAGATTCTGCCTGCTGGATCTGGAGAAGAAGATATTTTAAGAAATATGCCTTAAATGCACTAAGTTAAAATTTGGGCTCCTATACGGAGCCCAAATATAAACCAAGGGGGACGATTTGAACAAACTTGAATCAGATCCACCCCACAATGTTGCTTACCAAATATGAAAAGATTCTGAAGCTGGATCTGGAGAAGAAGATTTTTTAAGAAATTTGCCTGATATGCACTAAGTTCGAATTCGAGCTTCTATACTGAGCCCAAATATGAAACTAGGAAGCCGATTTGAACAAACTTGAATCAGATCCACCCCACAATGTTGCATACCAAATATCAAAAGATTCTGCCTGCTGGATCTGGAGAAGAAGATTTTTTAATAAATTTGCCCGAAATGCACTAAGTGCGAATTCGAGCTTCTATATTAAGCCCAAACATGAATCCAGGGGGCCGATTTGAACAAACTTGAATCAGATCCACCCCGCAATGTTGCATACCAAATATCAAAAGATTCTGCCTGCTGGATCTGGAGAAGATTTTTGAAGAAATTTGCCCGAAATGCACTAAGTTTGAATTCGAGCTTCTATAGTGAGCCCAAATATGAATCCAGGGGGCCGATTTGAACAAACTTGAATCAGATCCACCCCGCAATGTTGCATACCAAATATCAAAAGATTCTGCCTGCTGGATCTGGAGAAGATGATTTTTTAAGAAATTTGCCTGCAATGCACTAAGTTCGAATTCGAGCTTCTATAATAGGTGAGCCCAAATATGAATCTAGGAAGCCGATTTGAACAAACTTGAATCAGATCCACCCCACAATGTTGCATACCAAATATCAAAAGATTCTGCCTGCTGGATCTGGAGAAAAAGATTTTTTAATAAATTTGCCCGAAATGCACTAAGCCCGAATTCGGGCTTCTATATTAAGCCCAAATATGAATCCAGGGGGCCGATTTGAACAAACTTGAATCAGATCCACCCCGCAATGTTGCATACCAAATATCAAAAGATTCTGCCTACTGGATCTGGAGAAGAAGATTTTTGAAGAAATTTGCCCGAAATGCACTAAGTTTGAATTCGAGCTTCTATAGTGAGCCCAAATATGAATCCAGGGGGCCGATTTGAACAAACTTGAATCAGATCCACCCCGCAATGTTGCATACCAAATATCAAAAGATTCTGCCTGCTGGATCTGGAGAAGATGATTTTTTAAGAAATTTGCCTGAAATGCACTAAGTTCGAATTCGACCTTCTATAGTAAGCCCAAATATGAATCTAGGGAGCCGATTTAAACAAATTTGCATCAGATCCATCCCACAATGTTGCATACCAAATATCAAAAGATTCTGCCTGCTGGATCTGGAGAAGAAAATTTTTTAAGAAATTTGCCTGAAATGCACTAAGTTCGAATTCGAGCTTCTATAGTGAGCCCAAATATGAATCTAGGAAGCCGATTTGAACAAACTTGAATCAGATCCACCCCACAATGTTGCATACCAAATATCAAAAGATTCTGCCTGCTGGATCTGGAGAAGAAGATTTTTTAATAAATTTGCTTGAAATGCACTAAGTTCAAGTTTGGGCTCCTATACTGAGCCCAAATATAAACCCAGGGGGCCGATTTGAACAAACTTGAATCAGATCGACCCCACAATGTTGCTTACTAAATATGAAAAGATTCTGCCTGCTGGATCTGGAGAAGAAGATTTTTTAAGAAATTTGCCTGAAATGCACTAAGTTCAAATTCGAGCTTCTATAGTGAGCCCAAATATGAATCAAGGAAGCCGATTTGAACAAACTTGAATCAGATCCACCCCACAATGTTGCATACCAAATATCAAAAGATTCTGCCTTCTGGATCTGGAGAAGAAGATTTTTTAAGAAATTTGCCTAAATGCACTAAGTTCGAAATCGGGCTCCTATACTGAGCCCAAATATGAACCCAGGGGGCTGATTTGAAAAAACTTGAATCAGATCCACCCTACAATGTTGCATACCAAATATCAAAAGATTCTGCCTGCTGGATCTGGAGAAGATTTTTTAAGAAATTTGCCTGAAATGCACTAAGTTCGAAATCGGGCTCCTATACTGAGCCCAAATATTAACCCAGGGGGCCGATTTGAACAATCTTGAATCAGATCGACCCCACAATGTTGCTTACCAAATATGAAAAGATTCTGCCTGCTGGATCTGGAGAAGAAGATTTTTTAAGAAATTTGCCTGAAATGCACTAAGTTCAAATTCGAGCTTCTATAGTGAGCCCAAATATGAATCAAGGAAGCCGATTTGAACAAACTTGAATCAGATCCACCCCACAATGTTGCATACCAAATATCAAAAGATTCTGCCTTCTGGATCTGGAGAAGAAGATTTTTTAAGAAATTTGCCTAAATGCACTAAGTTCGAAATCGGGCTCCTATACTGAGCCCAAATATGAACCCAGGGGGCTGATTTGAAAAAACTTGAATCAGATCCACCCTACAATGTTGCATACCAAATATCAAAAGATTCTGCCTGCTGGATCTGGAGAAGATTTTTTAAGAAATTTGCCTGAAATGCACTAAGTTCGAAATCGGGCTCCTATACTGAGCCCAAATATTAACCCAGGGGGCCGATTTGAACAATCTTGAATCAGATCCACCCCACAATGTTGCTTACCAAATATGAAAAGATTCTGCCTGCTGGATCTGGAGAAGAAGATTTTTTAAGAAATTTGCCTGAAATGCACTAAGTTCGAATTCGGGCTTCTATAGTAAGCCCAAATATGAATCCAGGGGGCTGATTTGAACAAACTTGAATCAGATCTACCCCGCAACGTTGCATACCAAATATCAAAAGATTCTGCCTGCTGGATCTGGAGAAGAAGATTTTTGAAGAAATTTGCCTGAAATGCACTAAATTCGAATTCGAGCTCCTATAGTGAGCCCAAATATGAATCTAGGGAGCCGATTTGAACAAACTTGAATCAGATCCACCCTACAATGTTGCATACCAAATATCAAAAGATTCTGCCTGCTGAATCTGGAGAAGAAGATTTTCAAAGAAATTTGCCTGAAATGCAGTAAGTTCAAATTTGGGCTCCTATACTGAGCCCAAATATAAACCCAGGGGGCCGATTTGAACAAACTTGAATCAGATCAACCCCACAATGTTGCATACAAAATATCAAAAGGTTCTGCCTGCTGGATCTGGAGAAGAAGATTTTTTAAGAAATTTGCCTGAAATGCACTAAGTTCGAAATCGGGCTCCTATACTGAGCCCAAATATGAACCCAGGGGGCCGATTTGAACAAACTTGAATCAGATCCACCCTACAATGTTGCATACCAAATATCAAAAGATTCTGCCTGCTGGATCTGGAGAAGAAGATTTTTTAATGTTTTTCCCATTGCCTACAGTGTTAAAAAGTGTTGACTCAGCACTTTTTCAAAGTCCCGAAACTGTACCCTATGATAAAACCGATGGCAATTTTTTTTTACCAATCCTTTCTGTTGGTCCTAAGGAAGCTGCACACCAAATAAAAATTCTCAGTGCCGTGCAGTTTTGGAGATATGGGCGTTTTAATTTTTTTCTATTTTTAGCTCTTGCGGTTCCCACGGGGCTGCGGGAAAATTTTTTTTTGCATAAATCAAGTACTCATGACCCAATAAGCCCTCACATAAAATTTGGTTCAAATCAGCCTCTCGGTTTGGAAAATAGAAATTTTGGGCGGGGCAAAAAATTTTGCCCCTCCCATATCGACGCCAAGTATAGCCCCACAAACTTCTCTTGAACAAATCTGAGTCTACACCTCAAAAGGAAGCTGCACACCAAATATCAAGTCTCTGCTACTGCTGGTTCATGAGAAGAAGATTTACAAAGATTTTGGTGCCCCTTGGGGGCGTGGCACCACCCAGGAGGAGGGGCAACTTCATTTGAACAAATCTGAATTGGCATTAGGTAATAAACATTTAGCCAACATTTGAATAAAATTGGGCTAGTGGTTTAGGAGGAGAAGTCGATAATGTAAAGTTAACGCCGGACGACGACGACGACGGACGACGACGGACGACGGACGGAAAGTGATTAGTAAAGCTCCCCTTGAGCTTCGCTCAGGTGAGCTAATAAATAAATAAACAACCTCATAAAGTCTTGTGAAGTGAGAATTTGATTGCAGTGTAAAACGCAAGTGTTAGCTTGTTGTGTTTTTTCAAATGTTGTATAAAACTGTTCAAAGCCATTATTAGTACAAACTAGAGAACAATTTTCCACACCTCTAGATTTCCAAATATGTTGAAATAGGGTAAACATGAGTTTGGAAAAAGACTGTGTATGATTAATTTACCTGTCTGACTGGATACACTTTCATTATCAGAATTTGTCTTTTTGCCTTTACCATATCTAACAAGCAGATGACGACCATGCCAAGTCTGATCATTCCATCTTTGAATGAATTCATCAGCTTCTGCTTGAGTAGTGAATGTTGCAAATGCAAAGCTAAAACAAAATATAATAACATAAATGAATACAGTGGGTGTCACAATCATTTCAAGAAGAGTTATGATGGCAAATGATGAGGTGAGATCTGACTGAAAAATTAAACTAAGATTTCAAGTGATCCTAAATTGCTCACCTAGATCAAGCTGTCAATGTGGAATTGGGGCTCTGCAAAGCTTCAAAATCTGATTTGATTCAATATTGTGTTGATGAATCGATTTTAGATGAAACAAGTAGCACCGATTTGAAAATCTGCAAATTGTTCAGGTATTCTCAAAATCATATTAAGTGTCTCTTTTTGACTTTTCTTCAATCATCAGGCCTCCTGATAATTGAAGAAAAGCTCGAGGTTCCACTTCTGAAACTGCTTTGATTCAATTCTGCATTTTTTTTTTTTTTTGATATGACAAATAGTCGAGTCACCATTGAATACAATACTTGAATGGAGAATGGCAATATATCTGGCCATATTTATGGTTGTAAGAAGGTGCAATATTTATGATCTGAAGAGCTGTGAAATTACATTTGAGACTAGATTCGATTCCAAATTCTTCGCCTTATTTGATTCCACCAGAAATTTGAGATTCTCAGGGCCCTACAAGGAATGGAATGAGTGAAGTCATTTTCTTCGCCTTATTTGATTCCACCAGAAATTTGAGATTCTCAGGGCCCTACAAGGAATGGAATGAGTGAAGTCATTTTGTTCATTTGTTTAACCCTCAAAGGCCAGAAGATTTTTCATACATTTTTGCCACACTGTGACATACAATGCTCTGTGACTTTGCAGTTGTGTCTATGCATGTCTCGGCTGCCTATATAGGCAGTAAAGTCTTGCCTAAAAACAACTGCCAATGTACTTAGAGTATACCTTGGAAGTTTACCCAAACACAGCAAGTTGGAGCACCAGTTCTAATACAGTCAAAATTGATCAAAGTCAGAAACAGGCCCTTAAGGGTTAAACCCATTTAAGATTCTTCTTAAAAAATGGCAGCATTTTTTTTAGCCTAGTTGAATTTGCTACTCATAAAGATTCTCCATAGCAAATAACAATGAAAGTGTCCATAACATTGTAGCTTAACTTGACTGTGTGTTGTGTTTGATGAAATGGATAATGTTCAATGTTTATGAAAGGATTATGAAATATGACAAGAATTGTGATAATTGAGAATATGTTAATTTCTGTTCCCTGTATGCTATGTTTTCAATAAAAATAATTTGAGGTGCAGACTGTACTAAAGAACTGAAGGGTGGGTTAATGTGGCCCTCACAATTAATGTATGTCAACCAAAGTTACCAAGTTACAGTGAAATTAATCCAAAACGAGTCATCCTATCAAGTTACAATGAAATCCCTTCAAAAATACGGTCTGTAGACTGTGCTAAAGGTTTCCATGTTTTGGGCTCGGGCAGCCATCTAGACATTATCAGGAGTCATCCTATAAAGTTACAATGAAAGTCCTTCATAAATACGACTTGTAGACTGTGCTAAACGTTTTCGGGCCCTTGTGGCCGTCAGAGTAGACTGATCATGACCAAAAGGGGATGTTCTCATCTAGACATTACATGGAGTCATCCCATTAAGTTACAATGAAATCCCTTCATACCGGTAAATACGACCTGTAGACTGTGCTAAAGGTTTTTGGGTTTTGGGCTCGGGCAGCCTTCATGGTTGACAGATCACAACCAAAAGGGGCCGTTCTCATCTAGACATCATACAGAGTCATCCTACCAAGTTACAATGAAATCCCTTCATAAATACGACCTGTAGACTGTGCTAAAGGCTTTCAGTTTTTTTTGCTTGGGCAGCCATAATCGTTCGTGACCAAAAGGGGATGCTCTCATCGAGATATGACCTCAAACCTGCATAAAAATTTCGAGACTGGACAAGAACTACGGGGTGCAGCCTGTGCTAAAGGAAAATGTGAACAGACTGACAGACTTCGCATGCATGAAGGCAATAGCTCATCTTGACTTTTTCAAGTTAAGCTAAAAATGTGTTCCATGCAGCTTAGAATAAGAAGTGGCTGTCCCAATTGCACTTAGAATGCCATTCGCATTCCACATTAAGTAGAAAGCAATGAAAGTGTCAATGACATTGTAGCTTAACCTGACTGCGTGTTGTGTTTGTTGAAAAGGATAATGTTCAATGTTTATGAAAGGATTATGAAATACGCCAAGAACTGTGATAATTGAGAATATGTTAATTTCTGTTCCCTTTGAGGTGTAGACTGTACTAAAGAAATAAGGGGTGGGGTAATGTGGCCCTTACAGCTAATGTATGTCAACTAAAGTTATCAAGTTACAGTAAAATTATTCCAAAATGAGTCATCCTATTAAGTTACAATGAAATCCCTTCATACATATAACTCCTAGACTTTGCTAAAGGAATCTTGGTCACATGATGGCTCGGCAGTCACGGTTGACCAATCATGACCAAAATAGTACAGTCTCATCTAGATATCATACCAAGTTATCCTGCCAAGTTACAATTAAATCCCTTTATGAAAAGAACCTGTAGACAGTACTAAATGAATCCAGGTCACGTGACAGGTGGCGGTAACGGCTGACTGAAAGTGACCAAAATAGGAAAGTTCCATCTAGACAATATAATATCGAGTTATCCTTCCAAGTTGCAATAAAATCACTTCATAAATATGAACTGTAGACTAGGCTAAAAAAAATCTAGGTCACATTCCTGTGCTGCAATCATGGTTGACCGATCACAGCCAAAATAGGACATTCTCATCTAGACGTTATACTGAGTCATCCAACCAAGTTACAATGAAATCCCTTCATAAATATGACTTGTAGACTGTGCTAAAGGTTTTCGGGTTTTGGGCTTGGGCAGCCATCGCTGTTGACAGACTGCGACCAAAAGGGGACATTATACGGAGTCATGACATCGTACCAAGTTACAATGAAACCCCTTCATAAATACGACCTGTAGACTTGCTAAAGGTTTTCAGGCTTTAGGCCCCTGTCGCAATCGTGGTTGACCCATCGCGACTGAAAAGGGAAAGTTCTCATCTAGACATTATACCGAGCCAATCACTTCATAAATAAGAACTGTAGACTGTGCTAAAAAAAATCTAGGTCACATGCCTGTGCTGCAATCATGGCTGACCGATCACGGCCAAAATTGGACATTCTCATCTAGACGTTATACAGAGTCATCCAACCAAGATACGATGAAAACCCTTCATACATACAGCCTGTAGACTGTGCTAATGGTTTTTTGGGCTTCAGGCCTGTGTAGCCATCATGGTGACCGATCGCAACCAAAAGCGGACGTCCTCATCTAGACATTATACTGCGTCATCCTACCAAGTTACAATGAAATACCTTCATAAATACAACCTGTAGTCTGTGCTAAAGGTATTCAGGTTTTGGGCTTTGGCAGATGTCACAGTTGAACGATCGCGGTCGAAAGGGGACATTGTCATCTAGACATTACCTCGAGTTATCCAACCAAGTTATTCTGAAATCCCTTCATAAATATGACCAAAAGGGACGTTCTTATATAGACATTATACAGAGTCATCCTACCAAGTCACAATGAAATCCCTCCATAAATACTACCTGTAGACTGTGCTAAAGGGTTTCGGGTTTTGGGCTCGGCAGCAGTCATGGCTGACAGGGTGCAGACAAATGGGGGAGTTCTCATCTGGACATCATACAGAGTCATCCTACCAAGTTACCATGAAATACTTTCATAAATACTACCTGTAGACTGTGCTAAAGGTTTTGGGTCTTTGGTCCCATGTCGCCATCATGTTGACCAATCGCGACTGAAAGGGGGACGTTCTGATCTAGACATTATACCGAGTCATCGTACCAAGTTACAATGAAATCCCTATATAAATACAACCTGTAGCCTGTGCTAAAGGTTTTTGGGCTTTGGGCCCCTGTAGCCATCACAGTTGACCGATCACGACCAAAAGGGATGTTCTCTTATAGACATTATAAGGAGTCATTCTACCAAGTTACAATGAAATCCCTCCATATTAAATATGACCTGTAGACTGTGCTAAACTTTTTCAGGTTTCAGGCTTGGGCAGCCATCACGGTTGACAGATCATGACGTGATCATCTAGACATTATAGAGAGTCATCCTACTGAGTGATAATGAAATCCCTTCATAAATACAACCTGTAGACTGTGCTAAAAGGTTTTGGGCTCAGACAGCCATCACGGTTGACCGATCGCGACCAAAAGGGGACGTTCTCATCCAGATATGACTTCAAATCTGCAAATGAAATTTTGTGACAATCGGACAAGAACTGTGGGGTGCAGCCTTGCTAAAAGAAAATGTGAACAGACTGACAGACTTACAGACTCACAGACATCCGCACGTGTGATGGCAATAGCTTATCTTGATTGTCCAGTTAAGCTAAAAATACTCAATGCTGAAAAAGTGCAACAACTCTGCAAAAATGCACCAGGCTGATCTCAAAGTTACAGGTGCACATGGTTCCCATGCTGGTTAATCTCAGGCCCACGTTTTTAAAAACATGTCAAGACAAGAAATGAGTCTGACTAATCTCAAAATTACAGGTGCACAGGTCCTCATGCTGGTTAATCTCTGTAAAAAATGTTTAAAAACTGACCGCAAAATAAAGGAATACACGCTCAGACAGAGTTCTAAGTCAAAACGTCAATTCAAGTACTTTCAATGCCTTGAATGATGTTTTTCAGATTTTGGGCCACTCCAGGATTTCAAGAGCTTGCTTGAACTCTGTAAGCACCTCATTTTCAGCTGCAACCAAAACATAGAATATAATCAATAAATCGTCTGGAAATCTGAACATATAGAATACAAACTCTCTACCAAAACCTACCATCACTTATCCCAATATCATTTCAACATTTGAAAAGTATACAAATATGAATGCGAGTGGAAGAGACTCTTAGCCTAGTGTGGCCTTTCTTCAGAAAAGTAATTATGTAAATTTGTAATAAAACAATATTAATACAAAACCCAACATTAAAATTGATTGAAATTTGATGTTAACTCCCTAAACAATGGAATTTTGAGCCAAGTTCAACAAACAAAGGCCACTAACTCTCTAAATGTTTTAGAAACTACATTTTCAAACCTGTCTAAGAAAATGTTAACATGAAGCAGTCAATCAATTTTATTGAAATCTGAGGTATACTGTTCATGTTATTTCATAAACAATGACATTTTGTTCAAAATTCAACAAACAAAGTTCAATAAGTCCACAAAAAGTTGGTCTGTTTCCTCAGGTCCACATGAATGGACATTTCATTGCACATCAAACTTTTTTTATTCTCAAATGAGAAAAAACAACCCCTCATACTGCATTTATTTGGGTAAATCATCAAATCACTGGAGCTGATTGATTTCTGTTTAGCGTATTTCATGATTGATTTCTGTTTAGCATATTTCATTCAAGTGTTTTGGACACTCAACATTAAATTTTCTAGTGTCTGAGAACTTAAAAACATCATAAAAACTTGAAAAACTATGATTTTGTATGCTCAAATATTAATCAGATCTTTTAACCTCTGAATATGGCTGTCAGATAGATTTTGGTGACCTGTCAGGGAGATTTCAATGCCCGTCATGGTTGTGCATGTTGCCAACACATCAATAATTCACATTTTAAGCTTCCACCCCCACACTCTCACCATCCCAATATATACTTCATTTTACACAAACAATTTTAATGGCATTCGTCAATAAAAGCACACAAATATGGATATTATTAGATCAAGCTGCTTAAGCTTGTTCCAGTGACATCCATATTAATTTTGAATGTTTTTTATTGACAAAGTTTTAGTTTATTTATTCATATACAAACTTTCAAAGATTTATTTCATGAAAAATACAATTACTATCACAATCTACCTTATACAATCATAAATTAGAATTTTTTTTCCAATTTATTCAGAATTATCGCAACTCATTTGAACTAGAATTTCATCTGTAAATATTTTTTGATTTGCATTTCTATCTGCACAACTGGACTGTACATAATTAGTAATGTGTAATTTTATAATCAAAAACGACTATTATGTTTATATAAAGTAAAGGTTATTGTTGATAAATTATCATTTCCAACAACTGTACTATGTCCCCAACTCATGTATTTTGATCAGCTTGAAAGTCTATTCTGTTCAAAAATACAACACAAGGGCAGCCATTTAAAGAAAGTTGGGTGGAAGCTGATGTCAATGATGACATTACACGCAAACTTTCATAATTTTGTGTTTAAGTGATTTTAGTATTTATAATCAGGGTTTGCATTTTGAAAAATGGTCGGGGCCTGAAATAAGTAGCCAAGATTTGAGGGTCGGGGCCTAATCAGGGCAGATTTTTAAACATGCCTTAACTGGTAGAGTGCTAAATTATTTTTGGCCTATCAAAATTTGTTCACATATCTTTGCCTTGTTAAAATTTATGGGAGAGTGCCTGTAAATTATAACAAGACAAGTCGTCCTTACAGACTAAATAATATCACTTCAAAGATAATACAAAGCACATCCACTTAGTATGAAGCCTTCAAGTTGCAGTACCTTCACCTCAGAGTAAAGCCCAAATATGGGCTTCCATCACTCTACCAGTTAATAGTTTAGTTTTGTTTTAAATTTTTGTTGGGGACTGGAAAAACAGCCCCAAAAAAACACTCTCAGGGCTGATCTTGGGGCCTGGGCTGATCAGCCCCAATAAAATGCAAACCCTGAATTTATAGACATAAAAATGTAATGGATGTACTAAATAACTATTTTCATAAGTATCAAAGCAGGAGAAAATGAGGTTTTACCGCGAGAGCTGGAGATTGGGCATCAAACCGGGAATCTTATAGTGAAATCAGGAGAGTTAACAGGTCTGGTATTGATGCTTGCATTGAAAATTAGAAACATGACAAACCTCTTAAAACAGTGTAATAGACTTGTTTTTAACTTCTAATAGATATTCATTTAAATAAGCCTTTAAGTTACTGTTGCCACTTCATTTGAAGTCAAGAATTAAATCATGTGTATTGTTGTAAAACCTTGGTTAATTAATTTTCGTTTTAGCATTATTTGGCTCATTTTTGTTTTTTGCCTGAAATAATAATGCATTTTCTTTATTATTGGCTCTACAAATGGGTCACCTCCTTTATTGAGCCAGGAGAATTCACCATTTCATGTTTCTTTCTCATCCATTGAATTTCAAGATTATTGTCTCATTTTTGCCAGATTGCTACAGTAATCTGGCAAAAATGAGGCAATAGTCTGGTGTTATTAAGGGCAAAATGTTGGTACCTTTTGTTATAGGCTGTTCTGTATATAGCCCTGGCAATTGAAAATTCTACTATCAGAGACAATCTACACATATGCAAGGAACCAGTGTGTAAGTGCAAAATGACAAAATATGAATCTTGTGGAAAGGGACATATTAAGCCATTTCCCCATGAGGATACAATTAATCATAACCTCATTCTGCATGTTGTTCTGATAACCTGGAATAACACTAAAATTAACTAATCATGGCCTAATTCGGACCAGATAAAATTTTTCAACAATTTTGGACTGAACTATCCGGCTATATGATCCAAATCGTCCAAAAATTATCTAGCCCATGTTATCAAAATACTGTTAACATAATTATGATTTCAAAAGTTGGATGAACTTGCTTATTTGCAATGGGAATAGCCAATGAATCACATCCAAATGAATCTTTCTGTTCCCCAATATTTACAGTCAAAATGGATTGAATGAATGGGTGATTGTCAGAACATTCAAAACCAAAATGTTCCGCAAACAAAATTGGACAAAGCATGCCCATTGTTGGTCAAAATGTCCTCTGTCACTGTCATAACAACCCCCACATTGGTCAAAACATACATCTGGGGGATATTCAAGGATGTTAAAAACTAATATTTTTTTTCTTTAGGGAACATTTTAATGAACACAGGGGACATTTTCACCATTGTTAGGGATGTTTTGACCAAGTGGGGAGGCAATATGACCAATGCCAGCACTGTAGAACAGAACTGAGGCTGTTTTGGTAAGTGGATGTTTTGACCAGCACTCAACTGAAAATCACTGACAGGCTGTGAAAGATTTGTCAATGGGTGAAAACATTTTGCACAGACGTTTTACAGGGAATCTGGACTGTCCTTCACATGGGCAGAAATTCTTGGGATGAATAGTCAACAGGAGTAATACTATCTAGAAACCTTTTACAGCACATGACCTAATTGTTCAGTCATCTATTTTTAATGTGGGGAATTGAACTGTGCAGTATGTGTCAATTCTCAGTGAGGGTTACCCAACACATTCCTCTGATGAAGCTGCATTTATACTCAATTTTATAGGATTATTAATTCATCTAAGAAGGTCAATACAACATAACTTTTATGGATTTTTCTTTAAATATTGCAACTGAGTTAGACATGACTTCGTACACAAATTCTATTGCTCACATGTCAGTTACCATTCCTGTCACATGGGTCTCCAGAACAATACTTACTTTTGATAAATGAAAAAAAGCTTATGAATTAAAACTATATATTGAGTTTATTTTGATTCCCTCAGCACATGAGCATTTGTTAAAAGTAAAATAATTGAAAGAGAAAGAGTTGAAATATACAGTTGATAAAAAACTACAAATTAGTGTCATAATTTTATTGATGAAATTAGGCTCACCTGTTCAGTGCATAGGCAAGTTTCACTTTTGAGGAGAACGACTGTGGGTAACTAAATTTTAGTTTCAGGAAAATAAATAATAAAAAAATGCCGATAGGATCACCGATCCAATGTCAAGTTGTGACAGCACAAAAGTAGTTTAATCATTATCAACTTATCGTCTGGGAAACCAGTTATTTACAATTTACTGTGTGAAGGGTCACTGTGACCTTGTCCTTTGACCTAGTGATTCCAAAATAAATAGGGCTCTTTCTTGCACCAATGCCAATCTACCAATGAAGTTTCATAAACGTGGGTGAAACCATTGCCAAATTATCATCTGGAAACCAATTGTTTAAGATTTACTATGTTCAAGGTCACTGTGACCTTGACTTTTGACCTAGCGAGTCCAAAATAAATAGGGGTCCTCCACTCACCGAGGCCAACCTACCTATGAAGTTTCGTGAATGTGGATCAAACCATTATCAAGTTATCATCCGGAAACCAATTGTTTCCAGATTTACTATGTTGAAGGCCACTGTGACCTTGACCTTTTACCGAGCGAGTACAAAACAAGAGGCCCCAGGGGGTCTGAGTGCGCTCACCTGACATGGTAGTCTAAATATCAAACCAGGGACTTCACTTGAATAAGCTGCATATGCCCCTCCTAAGAAAAGCATATACCAACAAGATGAAGTGATTGTGCCCATACAATACACAGGATTTTCCTTTTATTTTCAGTTCCTGCACTTTTACGTCCCAAAATTGAGATAAACCCATAAAAAACAGAATTTTTCCCCAAACAAAATATTTTCAGCCTAAAATTTCTTTTTTCTTCTTAAAACGCATAAAAAACCAAAACAAATTTCCGGATTTTGGTCAAAATTTTCTAAGTCCCTCTGGACCCCAAATTTTCAGCGTAAAAAAAATAATTTTTTTTGTCATAAAATTGACCGAAACGCATAAATGAAAGTGTCAATGACACTGTAGCTCAACTTGTCAAGACAAAGACATGTACACGTATAGTATGTGACACAGCAATGACAAACATCTAGGTAATGACCTGATAACAAAGGTACATATAAAGTATTGTAATGGTCTGTACATAAATACTGACCGTTGCCTGTAACAAATGTATAGGTAAAGTATTGTAAAGGTGGGTGACAGTCAGATGCTAAACTAGAAAAGAAATCTTTTGAGTCCCAGAGTGGGTCTGACTGAACCCCAAAATATTTGTTCTCATAGCACAGTGATAACAAAGGCACCCCAAAACACACTCGTTCCTGTCCCAAGGTGAAAACAAAAGTACCCAAGAAGTTTTGTGAAGATCAGTTCATAAATACGAGCTGTGTAGAACATGTGACAAAAAACTGATTGGACCTAATTTCGGTACAAAATGGCCACTGGCAGCCATCTTGAATTTTGGACCGTACCCAGAAACACTCATTCTCATCCCAAGGTGATAACAAAGGTACCCAAGAAGTTTTGTGAAGATCGGTTCATAAATACAGCCTCTACTCTGAACCGTATTGACATGTGTGCTTACATTGTGTAAGTAGCACTGAATAAATCAAAGTTCATCTAATTTGCATAATTTGTGCTCGAAAAAAAACCCCTTACAATATGTAACGTATTCCATGTTACTAAACATTCATGCAAAAATTTATTCAAATCAGAACTTTCATACAGAAGTTCTGTACAAAAGACTGATTGCACTAATTTTGGTACAAAATGGCTGCTGGTGGCCATCTTGAATTTCCGACCACACCCCAAAACACTCGCTCTCATCCCACGGTGATAACAAAGGTACCCAAGAAGTTTCGTAAAGATTGGTTCATAAATATGGCCTCTAGTCTGAGCTGCATAGAAGTTGTGTACAAAAAACTGATTAGACCTAATTTCGGTACAAAATGGCCACTGGCAGCCATCTTGAATTTTAGACCGCACCCAGAAACACTCGTTCTCATCCCAAGGTGATAACAAAGGTACCCAAGACATTTTGTGAAGATCAGTTCATAAATACAGACTCTAGCCCGAGCCGTATTGACATGTGTACTTACTGTGTGTAAGTCGCACTGAAAAAATCAAAGTTCATCTAATTTGCATAATTTCTGCACGAGAAAAAAACCCGTATTATATGTGATGTATCCAATGATACTAAACATTCAGACAAAAAATTATTCAAATCAGCGCTTTCATATAGAAGTTCTGTGCAAACATCTGATTGCACCTAATTTTGTACAAAATGGCTGAATTTCGGACCGGACCCAAAAACACTCGTTCTCGTCCCACGGTGATAACAAAGGTACCCAAGAAGTTTCGTAAAGATCAGTTCATAAATACGGCCTCTAGCCCGAGCCGTATTGGCATTTGCACTTACAGTGCTGAAAGTAACCCCAAAAAACATCAAAATTAGTCTAATTTGCACAATTTACGCACGAGAAAAAAACCCGTAGTATATGTGATGTATCCCATGGTACTAAACATTCATACAAAAAATTATTCAAATCAGAGCTTTCATATGGAAGTTCTGTACAAAAAACAGATTTCTGCATTGTCGGTACAAAATGGCGGCTGGCAGCCATCATGAATTTTGGACCGCACCCAAAAACACTCGTTCCCGTCCCACGATCATAACAAAGGTACCCAAGAAGTTTCGTAAAGATTGGTTCATAAATACGGCCTCTAGCCCGAGCCGTATCCAATTGTTGACGTACGGACAACGGGCCATGACAAAAGCTCAAATTTGGCTTTGCCAAAGTTGAGCTAAAAATAACAAAAAATTTTCCGGATTTTGGTCCAAAATTTTCTAAGTCCCACTCGGACCCCAAATTTTCAGTGTAAACAAAAAAAAAATTTTTTGTCGTAAAACTGACCAAAACGCATAAAAAACAAAAACAAAATTTCGGATTTTGGTCAAAAATTTCTAAGTCCAGAATGGGGCCCCAAATTTTCAGCCTAAATATCAACCCAGGGACTTGGCTTAAACAAACTTGAATCTCACCTCCAAGGATGCTGCATACCAAATATCAAAAGATTCTTATTGGTAGATCTGAAGAAGATTTTTAAAGAATATTCCTCATACTGCACCAATTTAAACATTTGGGCTCCCATAGAGAGCCCAAGTATGGACCCAGGGAATTGGTTTCAATGAACCTGTGAAACAATCTTCCAAAGATGTTATATGTGAAATTTGAAAGCTTTTGGAGCAGTGGTTTGGGAGAAAAGTAGTCTTACATGTTTTTCCCATTACCCACAGTGTTAAAAAATGGTGACTCAGCACTTTTTCAAAGTCCCCAAAAAGTACCCCATGATAAAAGCGATAGCAATTTTTTTTTACCATTCCATTCTGTTGGTCCTAAGGAAGCTTCACACCAAATAAGAATTCTCAGTGCAGTGTAGTTTTGGAGATAGGGACGTTTTAATTTTTTTTCTATTTTTAGCTCCTGCGGTTCCCATGGGGCGACGGGAAAAAAAAAATTTGGGCATAAATTAAGTACTTATGACCCAATAAGCCCTCATATCAAATTTGGTTCAAATCTGCCTCTCGGATTGGAAAAAGAAATTTTGGGAGGGGCAAAAATTCTTGCCCCTCCCATAATGAAGGCAAATAATGCCGGACAAACTTCTCTTGAACAAACTTGATTCTAAACCTCAAAAGGACTCTGTATACCACATATCAAGTCTCTGCTACTGGTGGTTCATTAGAAGATTTTCAAAAAATTTGGCCATTTTTTCCCCACCCCTCTGCTCAATATGAGCCGAAACCTAATTTGCATCAAAAAAAATCAAAATGCCCCTATATAACCACTACTTACATGAAATTTAATTAAAATGTGGCCAGTGGTTTAGGAGAAAGAGGCTCAAACACCACCTTCATGCAGGACGACGGACGAAGAGTGATAAGAAAAGCTCACCCTGACTTTCAGTCAGGTGAGCTAATAAAAAGGGTTCTTCCTCTCACTGATGCTAACTTAACCTATGAAGTTTCATGAAAGTGGGTCGAACCGTTATAGAGTTATCATCCGGAAACCAATTGTTTTGATTTACTATGTTAAGAGTCACTGTGACCTTGACCTTTGACCTAATAAGTCCAAAATAAACAGGGTTCTTCTTCTCAAGAAGGCCAACCTACATATGAAGTTTCATGAATGTGGGCTGAACCATAGTCAAGTTATCATCCGGAAACAATTGTTTATGATTTACTATGTTCAAGGTCACTGTGACCTTGACCTTTGACCTAGTGAGTCAAAAATAAATAGGGTTCTTCCTCTCACCGATGCCAACCTACCTATGAAGTTTCATGCATGTGGGTCGACCCAGTATCAAGTTAACGTCCTGAAACCAATTGTTTGCGGATTTACTATGATAAAGGCCACTATGACCTTAACCTTTCACCTAGTGAGTCCAAAATAAATAGGGTTCTTCCTCTCACTGATGACAGCCTATCTATGAAGTTTCATGAATGTGGGTCGAACCATTATCAAGTTATCATCCGGAAATCAATTGTTTTGATTTATTATGTTCAGGGTCACTGTGACCTTGACCTTTCACCTAGTAAGTCCAATATAAATAGGGTTCTACCTTTCACAAAGGCCAACCTACATATGAAGTTTCATGAATGTGGGTTCAACCGTAGTCAAGTTATCATCCAGAAACCAACTGTTTATGATTCAGTATGTTCAAGGTCACTGTGACCTTCACCATTGACCTAGTGAGTGCAAAACAAATAGGGTTCTTCGTCTCCCGACGGCCAACCTACCTATGAAGTTTCATGAATGTGGGTTGCACCATTATCAAGTTATCATCCGGAAACCAATTGTTTACATGTGCCTGTCTAACCGCCTGCATAACCGCCCGCCCAGCCGCACACCGCCATTCACCAGACTATAAGTCGAGTTTCACAACTCGACTAAAAATCAACTTTGCATGGCCTGTCTTAATTTTCTTTGAATAATGCTGGACATTGTTAATATAAAGTAGCACACCAAATTAATTGAAATCTGTTAACATTATTCAAGTTATCGCATAAACTAATTTACACCAAAATTAATTTAAATCTGTTAACATTATTCATGTTAACTAACTTCTGGAGGGACAGACACATGCATGGATAGACAGATGGAGTTCTTTACAATATATCTTCCCTGCAGGGAAATAATACATTCAGTTTTGACGACTTGTCCTTGATAATGTACTGATATCAGTAAGAACTATTCACCTGTCTCCAACCAGACCTGAATACTGGTCTCTAAAGAGTTACCTGTCTTCACGAAGGGCATCGCTAAGGGGGTTTTAGGGGCAACATTGCCCAATAATTTTTTCAGCCGAGACATTTCATCTGGACTTGAGTCTCAGATATCAATTCTCTCTTACAGGTAGTCAAGAATTTTATTACAAGCCTAGGTTTAATCACTTGAACCCTCATTTCCTGGAATAGTATTGCCTTTGTGTACATTTACACTGAGATGGGTCAATCCAATATCAATATACAGGGAGGATAAAAATAATAACTGCAGCCATCTAGCAGCAGACTGCAGTTATTTTATCATCAATGCTCTGTGTATGGACCTCTTATAATAAGACAAACATGGGATGAAATTATGCCTTGGACTGGAAAATCCATCTTACGAGTTCGAAAGGTTAATACTTAGACCTAGGTCGCACAAACAGTCAGTCATATAATTAAGGTCTGTAGTACCCGATTCAGGCTGTTGGGGGCCCAACATGAACATTTTAGAGTACTGGTATGATATGTGCTAATTAAATAATAAGTCTCATTACAACCATTACATGCAAGGTTTGAAATAAGCAGATTTGCATCCCTGTTTGCAATGCATTTTCGAAGTTTAGCGATGCAGTCGTCATTCACTGCATGTAAAATGTGATTCAATCGTTTCTTGTTCCAAGGGATGTTATCTTTCTCAGAAACCCCCAAAAATGAGTGATGTTCACATCTGCGGGAAACATAGATAATACATTCTATTGCTCTTGAAACATGCTTTGTTAAAACACTTTTGATTGGACAATTAACATCTGTAGTGACCGAAAAGCCAATGGGACATGGTGTATTTGAAATAATCTTTCGAATGGGAAAGCATCTGTCAAGACGAAATGTCAGCTGACATCCATGCCATCGACTGCAAATTTGTGTCTCTCGAATAATGCTGGTTGGTTTCTTGATTAAACAGGCATAGCCGGTTATAAAAAACATTGTGGATAATATAAGAAATTTTTAAAAATCATGAAACATTGTGTAGATAAATCATTCCCAATGTCCCTCCTGGACTGACAAAAATGTAACACGTCCAGAGAATCCAGTTCCTGTTCATTCCAGAAGTGTTGGGAAAACCCAAAGTTAACACCAATGACTTCTGGGAGGATTATCAATGCTCAATTAACACAATAAATGGGCTGATTTTATTTTTGCTGGCACCTGGGACATTTCCCGGCTGAGCGAAGTGACTAACTTTCGATCATAATGCAACGTTGCATTAAATACACAACATTAAAGAATAAATCCAATGTGTTCAGTAGTCTGCAGTTTGATTTCATGATGTAGATATCACAACACGATAGGAGAATAAAATGGACAAAAAACAAGAGATTGTCACTCGGAAGTGACTATGCCCCTGACATGGCAATGACCTTGATCTGTGACCTTGACCTCCATCAATCAAAAGAAAATTTTGTGCATGACACATCGTCTCCCCATAAGCAACATGTATGCCAAGTTTCAACAAAATCCAATGAAGCATCACAGAGTTATGGGGCAGACACGAAAAACTTCCTGACAGACGGACGGACGGAAATGACAAACACTATATGTCCCCGAAAAAATTTGCATAAAAATAAAATACAATCTTTTTTTCAATGGCAGATGTTGGTTCTGCAATGTGTATGTTGCATGATATCTATTTGCAGACCAAGCATGGACACAGGTTCACAACACACATTTTAAATCGAAGTTGTTATTATTAAATTGATACACAAAGTATATGTGCTCAGTATATTTCTGGTTAACACAGCCGAGTGTATTATATTCATACATTAAATTTACCAGAATAAACACAACCTTCATAAAAGAACAAAATCATGATTATATCGTTAATTACAATCTTCTTTGCTAGAAACTGCAATTATTATTTTGGAAAATATCGCCCAGCACTACACTTAAAGACAAAACTTAAAACTGTTAGATAGTGGCAGTCAGATTGTCCCGGGCTGGAAGTAGAAAAGACAGAACAAGATGATCACTACACTGAACGTAACACAGAGGCAGCTAGACTGTTTTGAAAAATATACAAAACTTATCAAGAATTAATAATAATTCATTCATCTTGTTAATGTCACAACGTTCATTTTGTTGATAAAGGTTTCATCATAAAGTTAATAATTTAAATTGGCTTTAATGACTTTGTTCTCCTGTGGTGTAAAGTTCTGAAAAGTGCTTTAGGCCAACAAAAAAAAAGGAATTGATTCTCAGCCACGTTGAAATAAATGGCCCGTGTTGAGCCTTTTTATTTGGACCGTCATTGCACGAAAATGGGAAACAGGAAAATTGAAAAGGGCACATTGGTTTTAAGGCCCAACACCAACAAATAAATAGGTAAATGGGCACAGGTGTGTGCTGTGTATGAAGGGGAAAGGTTATCGCCATATTTTTGAGAGTTTGGATGCACTCGGCAAGGGAATTCAAACGCAAACTTGACTCGGTACAGGTATCTTACAAGAATTAGTAGCAAGTTACGTTTTGCCAATTTGGGATGCAACGGAAATAGGTAAGTTTTCACGAGTTATCGCGTGTTGAATAGGATAAAAGAATAAAGGAAAATTATTATTAAAGATTTAAAAAATACTCGCATTTATTTGTTTTTCGTTGTTTGTTTATCACCCCAATGTCTTTCAAGAAAATCCAACACTCGTTTATGACTGAAACTTTATAGTTTCAGAATCAGAGCACCATTTGTGCCATAACCTGTGCAGTTGTTGTTTTTGTTGTTTTTTCCGGAATGTGACAGGAAAAACCAATATGAATACAACTGCGCAGGTTACAGAGCAAATTGTTTTCAAATTGTTGTCCTACATAAGCATTCTTGGTGCTTTTGAAACTAATATACACAGACATATACGGTATGTATATTTTCGGGTTGGGGGGATTATCACTTACTAAAGAAATACAAAAGTCCAAATTCTGCTGACGTTTTGTGAACATAACCAGGAAAAGAGTGGGAAAACACTGAATGCAATCTGAAATCAGATTTTTCATTGCAGTTGTGCATCAAGGGAGATTTCTCAAAATACACGTGCATTTCCCGATACGAATGACGTCTTAATTCAAAGTAAACAGAAACAAAGTCTTTATGGGTTGACACGTCCAGCTTATTTTGTGTATTGAGTTGGGCCTATCCATTTATTATTTTCACCCATGGACCCTCGGAGAGTGATATGAATGAAAGGGCTTCACCACAGTGACGTTACAAGTGTTTTGTAAGTTCCATACTAAATTGACACCGGATGCTTGCTTCCATTCTCAATTGTTTTCATTCGAAAATTTCAATCGCAAAAAATGCTAATTTCTATCAAAATAACTCACAGTGATACCAAAATAATACGAGGGTGGTCAATAATATCTATGGGAGATGACAGTACCTTGGGGGAGTTGGTTAAAAAACTGTTCGTCTCTGGGCTCCATATTCTATAGATATGCTTTGTATTATCTTTGAAGTGAAATTAGTTAGTCTGTATGGCTTTGCCTTGTTACAATTTATTAGAGAGTGCCTATAGGCATTCTCCTATAAATTGTCACAAGATAAAGATATGTGGACAAAATTTGATGACCCAAAATAACTTGGCCTTCTACCAGTTAATTAAGAAAGACCCACCCATCAGAGGGATTGAGAATTTGAGTTATTATCTGACAATTATACACAGATGCAACCTATCTCTCAGACAATTTGGATGATCCTGTCACTAGAACATGCTTGTGATTGAGACTGTTCTTTGCAACCAAACTGTGTCAGTTCATGGGAGATACCCTTACTTTGAATATTCATAAAATAGTTCTGCTTTGTAAAAGTTTAAAAGTGAAGTCAGAGTTCTGTTTCTACATGTATATACTATGTATATACTAAAAGCAAAGAATAAAGAAAAACAGGTTTAGTTTTCAATAAAATGAGTTTTATTTGTATATCATTTTACAATATGCACTTTCCATGCTTTTTAGGTAAAAACAAACATCAGAAAGTGATTTTTGCCTCTCAATCCTTGCTCACCATCTGGAAGAAAAAAAAATAAAAAATAAAAATAAAATCCTCCCTCCCTCCCTCATTGATTTGAAAATAAAATTGCCTGAGAATCAATTGATTTTTTTTTTGGCCTTACAGATTTGTCACTATGTGTTTCTAATACAGTTTACAACTATAATCTGTGATTTCATCATAATAATATTAGTTAACCCTTTGCCTAACACGAAAAGCAGAGAACACTTCAAAATTCTTGAATAACAAGCAACTTCAGTGAATTCATGTCTCTCGCTGGGCAGCAGTTTCAAGGGGAATTAATGCATCTCAAGATATTCACAATGATAAACAAAGAAGTTTCGTGAAGATCGGTTCATAAATACGGCTTTTAGTCCGAGGTGTGTTGACGCACAGGGCGGACAGACAGGCAGATGGACAGATTTTCGGTACAAAATTTCCCACATTCGAACTTGACTTAGGTATTGATAAAAGTAATCCATATATGAAATTTCATCAAAATCGGTTGATTTTAAGGAAAGTTAGAGTCTGGAAACAGTCAGCCAATCAAATTTCAGCAACCTAATTAAATATGCACGGAAAATGCCCATATTCGAACTTGGACCCACAATTGATGAAAGTGGTCTACTACCCAAATTTCATCGAAATCTGGTCACTGTAAGGAAAGTTAGAGTCTGGAAACGAAAAACACGGAAGGACACCCCGAATTTAATATCTCCCGTTTTTTTCAAAAACTGGGAGACAATTAATTTTTTCCATGAAACACATAGCTTAAGACAGCTCAACAAGCTTGTTCCAATGAGGTGTCATAAGCAATGTTTTCGAGACAATAAAATGAAAATTGAATGGTGATTTTGTGAATAGAGTTGGCTGGTTCTTTCCATTATGTTGGGTAAGAGTTAAGAAAAATGCTATACATTTTGTATAGATACTATACAAAAATATCATGGTATAGCATTTTGCTATGGACTTTTCAAAAAGTATTTTGATCCCTGATTACATGAACATTTTATCTATCCACAAATAAATTTTGCCTTAATGATGAAGTTTGAACATTACATTATAATCAGTAGGGACTTGAGCCATCACAGTTGGGGCAAATCAGGTTTACCCAGCCCATATCCCTCCTCCACATCCCCTCTCCTCAAATGAATTTAATCAGGGTTCTTACATTCAAGGACCAAAACAATTCAAGGACTTTTCAAGGACATATCAACATTTTCCAAGGATGTTTTTTTTAAAATGTATATTGTCATTTGGAATATAACCATTTTTAGATGCCTTACCTACTTTAACCCTTTACCTAACATGAAAAGCAGACGACACTTGCAAAAAAATTCTTGAATAACTAATTTTTGTCTCAGAAACATAGGTTATGACCCCTCATTGGAATAAGCTCAATGAGCTCATTCCAATGAGGGGTGATAACCTATTTTTTTTAGACAAAAATGAAAAAAATAATTGAAATTAATTGCCCATTTTTGAGAATTGAACAAGCTGGTTTTGGCTGTTACATTGGGTATAGGGTTAAAAATGTCTTCTGCCTCATCCTTCTAAATTCCAGAAAAATGGTGCTTCTACAATGCTCTTTAACAAAATTATGGTGCTTACAGAATGACACCCAGTTAAATAATGCCTGAACTTTACTTCCTAATTTATCAATTATCCATTATTTATGTTCATTTTTTTTGTTTTTCAACTAAAAAATGTGCAAAAGAGATGTTTCAACTGCCCACTATTACACAGGTCAAAATGATATAGGGTAAAATTCAAGGACTTTCAAGGAGTCTGATGGATTTTCAGGTACTTTTCAAGTACATTTTCTGAATTTTCAAAATTCAAGGAGTAAGACTGAAATTCAAGGAGTTTTCAAGGATGTGCACACCCTTCTAATTATGCTTTTCCACGACTAGAGAATTCCTGAAATCAGTCATCATAAAGCATGACTATGAAGAGACTTGTAATAACAATGAAGAGCTGACAAGGAGGCACTGATGAACTATTGTGTTTCATTATTCCTCATTACATTGTTAGTAAAGTTGACAAGGCTTTTACTGAGAACACATCACCCACACACCCTATATCGGGGGCATAGAAAAGATTATTGATTGGTGGGGTGAAAACCCAATTTGTCTTGACTGTCATGACTAAAATTCTGACTGCTAAAATATTCCAACTACATCAACATGCCTTCTTCGAAGAGCTGCTTTGATGATATAGTTGGGAAATTTATTATCCAGGAAATGTGTTTGAGGATACATAGATGTAGTTATGTTAACACAAGGGATTCCCAACTTCTTGTTCAATTAGCACTTCCAGACTCAGAATTTACGGGTCATGCTGGAAACGAATGAGCCACAGACCTCCATTTGCATGAGACCAACAATGCATGTAACTTAAGACCAAGAAGTAAATCTAAACTTGTAAGAAAGAACATGCTTACTAGCAAGCAGGGCTGTCGGTTGCAGGTGAAACTAAAATGAAAAAAATGCGAATGAAAACGGGACGCTGGGTCACGCAAAATTTTTTGCCAAGTTGAATGATCTAGTACAAATGAAAGTTATGATCCTGGCTTCTATGACGCAATGAAAGTGTCAATATACACCTTAGCTCAACTTGTTTATTCATGTACATGTATAATATGTGACACAGCAATGACAAACATCTAGGTAATGACCTGATAACAAAGGTACATATAAAGTATTGTAACGGTCTGTACATACATGCTGACCGTAGCCTGTAACAAATGTATAGGTAAAGTATTGTAAAGGTGGGCGACAGTCAGATGCTAAACTAGAAAAGAAATCTTTGAGTCCCAGAGTGGGTCTGACTGAACCCCAAAATATTTGTTCTCATAAAACAGTGATAACAAAGGCACCCAAAAACACTTGTTTCTGTCCCAAGGTGATAACAAAGGTACCCAAGAAGTTTCATGAAGATGAGTTCATAAATACAAGCTGTATACAAGTTGACAAAAAACTGATAGGACCTAATTTCGGTACAAAATGGCCAATGGCAGTCATCTTGAATTTTGGACCACACACAGAAACACTCGTTCTCGTCCCAAGGTGATAACAAAGGTACCCAAGAAGTTTCATGAAGATCAGTTCATAAATACAGCCTCTAGCCCGAGCCGTATTGACATGTGCACTTACTGTGTATAAGTAGCACTGAATAAATCAAAATTCATCTAATTTGCATAATTTCTGCACGAAAAAAACCCCGTATTATATGTGATGTATTCCATGTTACTAAACATTCATACAAAAATTTATTCAAATCAGAACTTTCATACAGAAATTCTGTACAAAAAACTGATTGCACTAATTTTGGTACAAAAATAGCTGCTGGTGACCATCTTGAATTTGGGACCACGCCCAAAAGCACTTGTTCTCATCCCATGGTGATAACAAAGGTACCTAAGAAGTTTCGTAGAGATCGGTTCATAAATAGGGCCTCTAGCCTGAGCCGTATAGAAGTTGTGTACAAAAAACTGATTAGACCTAATTTCGGTACAAACTGGCCACTGGCAGCCATCTTGAATTTTGGACCACACCCAGAAACACTCGTTCTCGTCCCAAGGTAAGAACAAAGGTACCCAAGTCATTTCGTGAAGATCGGTTCATAAATACAACCCCTAGCCCGAGCCGTAGTGAAATGTGTACTTACTGCGTGCAAGTAGCACTGAAAAAATCAAAGTTCATCTAATTTGCATAATTGCTGCGCGAGAAAAAAATCCGTATTATATGTGATGTATCCCATGGTACTAAATATTCACACACAAAAATATTCAAATCAGCGCTGTCATATGGAAGTTCTGCGCAAAATTCTGATCGCACCTAATTTTGTACAAAATGGCTGCCATCTTGAATTTTGGAACGGACCCAAAAACACTTGTTCTCGTCCCTCGGTGATACCAAAGGTACCCAAGAAGTTTCGTAAAGATCGGTTCATAAATACGGCCTCTAGCCCGAGCCGTATTGGCATTTGCACTTACAGTTCTGAAAGTAACACTAAATACATTAAAGTTAGTCTAATTTGCTTAATTTACGCACGAGAAAAAAAAACGTATTATATGTGATGTATCCCATGGTACTAAACATTCATACAAAAAAATTAAAATCGGAGCTTTCATATGGAAGTTCTGCACAAAAATCTGATTGCAACTAATTTTGTACAAAATGGCTGCTGGTGGCCATCTTGAATTTCAGACCGGACCAAAAAAAACTTGTTCTCGTCCCAGGATGATAACAAAGGTATGCAAGAAGTTTCGTGAAGATCAGTTCATAAATACAACCTTTAGCCTGAGCCATATAGAAGTTGTGTACAAAAAACTGATTGGACCTAATTTCAGTACAAAATGGCCACTGGCAGCCATTTTGAATTTTGGACAGCACCCCAAAACACTCGTTCTCGTCCCACGGTGATAACAAAGGTACCCAAGAAATTTTGCAAAGATTGGTTCATAAATACGGCCTCTAGCCCGAGCCGTATTGAACTGTTGACGGACAGAGGACGACGGACGACTGGCCATGGCATACGCTCAAATTTGACTTACATCAAATTTGAGCTAAAAATAAATATACATCTCTCTGAATATTGAAAGTACTGTGACATGAATGAATTCTTTTGGACTTTTTGACTGTCATTATTGACCTTTTAGTATCTGTTGCTAAAAAACAATGCTGTAACTTACAACTTGCAGGAATCTCCTGTTTGTTTGATTTTAAAATCTTGGTAGCTGTATCCATCTAATATTGACTCTACTTCATTCTGGAAAAGATTAACATGCTTTATAATAATAATTCAGAGCGAAAAGTGATAAATAGAGGATATCTAATGTTTTGGAGCAGATACCGAAAATTATCTCATGAGTGGCGGAGACAAATGTTTATTTTTCGCGAGTGCTTGTGCAAGTGAAAATGACCATTTATCTTGGTCACAAGTGAGACAAGAGGCCCCAAGGGGCCTGAGAGCACTCACCTGACACTGAAAGCTATCAACCAAGGGTCCTGATTTGAACAAACTTGCATCTGCCCCATTAAGATAAATGTATTCGAAATATCAAAACATTCTGACCGGTGGATCTTAAAAATTTTTTTTAAAAAATAGTCCTCATATTGAACAAAGTTATAATTCAGGCTCCCACAGGGAGCCCAAATATGGACCCAGGAACTTGGGTTTAACAAATTTGAATCTCACCTCCCTAACAATACAGTATACCAAATATCAAAAGATTCTTACTGGTCGATGTGAAGAAGATTTTTTAAGAATGTTCCTCATATTGAACTAAGTTACAATTCGGTCTCCCACAGGTAGCCCAAATATGGACTCTTGAGATTTGGCTTGAATACATTTGAATCACACCTCTCTAAGGATGCTGTATACCAAATAACAAAACATTCCGACTGCTGGATCTGAACAAGAAGATTTTTAAAGAAAATTCCTCATACTGAACTAAGTTATAATTGGGCTCCCACAGGGAGCCCAAATATGAACCAAAAGACTTGGCTTGAACAAACTTGAATCTCACCCCCCTAAGGATGCTGCATACCAAATACCAAAAGATTCTGATTGGTGCATCCGAAGAAGATTTTTAAAGAATATTCCTCACACTACACTAATTTAAACATTTGGGCTCCCAAAGAGAGCCCAAATATAGACCCAGGGATTTGATTTCAACAAACTTGTGAAACAATCTTCCAAAGATATTATATATGAAATTTGAAAGCTTTTGGAGCAGTGGTCTGAGAGAAGAAGAGTCTTAAATATACTATTCAAAGTTTGCTAAGCACCAAGAATATCCAACTACCTGTTTTACATTTTAGTTGAAATATTGCAACGAAAAGTGTATATATTTTTTATTTAATTATATCTTTAATGATTTAAGCACAGAAATTAAGATTTTATTTGTGTTTGACATTATTTTTTAGCTTTTGAATACGATAACCATGGAAAATGGATATTATTGGTAAAGAGGACATTTTTCAAATTTGCCAAAAAGTTGACGGAACGAACTGGTATGGGTTCAATATCGAGTATAAGACCCATTACTGTTAATTACAGCTTGACAAAGCATCTCATGCTCCCAAACAGGTTCCTGGTGGTCTTTGTGTAATGATGTTCCATTCTTGGACCAGCGGCACCAAGCTTCTGGACACTTCTTGGCTGGACTGGATAGGCTGAAATTGCAAGCTGCAACTCATTCCAGACAACAAGTTCGATTGGATTTAGGTCAGGGGATCTTGCTGGCCAGTCCATACGCTCAATCCCCCCCTCTGTTGGTACACCTCGACAGCATGGGTAATATAAGGACTGGCATTATCGTCCATCAGAATGAATCTATCACCCATTGCATTTGCATACAATCTGACGTGGATATCCAGGAACTCATCAATATACAGCTGTGCAGTCAATGTACCACATTCAAGGACACAGAGCTCTGTACATCCATCCCTGCTGATGCAGCCCCAGACCATGATTGACCCTCCACCATAGCGGTCATGCTCAGCAATGTTGGCTGCATGGACTTGCTCTCCTGGTCTTCTCCATACCCTAGAATGCCTATTTGTGTGGTCCAGGCAGTACCTTGACTCATCTGCAAAAAGGACAGGTCGCCAATCTTCTCTGGTCCCTCCAACATGGTTCATCACCTATTCATATCGTGCCTGGCGGTGGTTCTGGGACAGCAGAATGCGAATACATGGTCTTCGATCTGAGGCCACCGATCTGAGGCCACCTTCGTGCAACCTTGCCCGGATCGTCTGCATTGAAACATTTACCCCGGATGCATTCTGAAGGTCACTGCAAAGCTGGGTTGCTGTGGCCTGAATGATCAAAAACCGGTCTTCAGCTGCGGATGTTGCCCTGTCTCTGCCACCACCATGCCATCTTACTGGTGCAATACTGCTGAAATCTTGCCCAGGCTCTGGTGATCACCGTACGGTGCACACCAAGGGCTTCACCAACTTCACAATGGGAAGCCCCTTGCTCCACCATCCCTACAGCCCACCACCTTTCTGCTTCAGACAAATGTCTTCTTACATTTGCATTTGCCATATCCAATCATTAAATCACAAGGGTTTGTTTTGACATGAATATTGAATACCCTACACATGTCATGTACATGTAGACAGTACACGAAAACATCATGAAACTCAAGAGATACATGCTTTCCATGACTGTCACGAGAAGTCTGCCTGTCAAAAGAGCTAATGTAACACTGAGCACCATCTCAATACATTCCTCAATCATATGCACCAAAAATATCGCAAATATGTCACAAGCAAATTTCACAATGATGGGTCAAACATTTGGTGCTTAGCAAACTTTAGTATATTTTCCCCATTACCCAGTGTTAAAAAATGCTGATTCAGCATTTTATCAAAGTCCCGAAAAAGTACCCTATGATAAAACCGATAGCAATTTTTTTTTACCATTCCATTCTGTTGGTCTAAGGAATCTTCACACCAAATAAGAATTCTTAGAGCCATGTAGTTTTGGGCATTTTGAAAATTTGTTTTGAAAATCAAGTACTTATGACCCATTAAAACTTCAAATCAAATTTGGTTCAAATCAGCCTCTCAGTTTGGAAAATAGAAATTTTGGGCAGGGCTAAAATTCTTGTCCCTCCCGAAATGACGACAAATATTACCCCCGAACTTCTCTTGAACAATCATGAGTTTACACCTCAAAAGGAAGCGGTATACCAAATATGAAAAAATTTAAAGTAATCTATATATTTTTTATACTTACCAATGACCCAGACTTAGCTGGTGCTAACTCTTAAAATTCAGGGCCAAACACAAATTTTGCCCCCCCCCAATCCCTAAAATTTGCATCCAAATCAAAAAAACTTATGTCCTATATGGTCCTCCATACTTTTGCCCACTGCGCATGCGCAGTGTCAAGGAAGTACCGAAATTGGCGCCAAGCCTCATTCTTCCAACCAGTGCCTGCTAAATGTTATATAATCAGCGGGGAGGTATGAGTACCCAACTCATGGGAGGGACATCCCCGTCTGGGTCATTGGTAAGTATAAAAAATATATAAATTACTTAAAAAATTTTCATATTTTTATACTGTAACCAATGATCCAGACTTAGATGAATAGAAAAAAGGCTGGAGTGCCTAGGACATAAAGGAAAATCCAATAGGCTCAATTATGTATAAAGAATAATCCCCGCAAGGAGAAAAGGAGAGAAAGGATTTACATATGTCTTTCTTGTTTATTAAAAATAAGAAAGACACATCACCAATCAATAATTGAGCCGAATAACATCTATGATCTCTATTAACATCCAGTATAACCCATTATACTTATTCCTTAAAAGAAAGCCAATAAATAAAGATAGTCCAGAGAATGAGACTCTTTATACTCATTTAAAAGTGTCTGAGGATTGTATATAAGGGAACGCCAGCCCGCCCCCCCCCCCTCCCCCCCTCCCCCTATCCGTTCCCTTTGCTCAGGGTCAAATCACCACAGAACGAAGAGGGCAGCAGGACAGTGTCACTGCTGGGATAGAAAACCTACATAACTATAGCTGTAATCATTTAGTGGACGACATTCTGAGCAACAGATAACGAGCCTAAACATCGAAGGTCGCTAGAAATAGACTCCATATTTCTAAGGCAAAAATTAGTGACGGTAGAAGGCTGTGACCAGTAAGCAGCCTTCATAAGATCTGTAATAGCAATACTGTTAGAATAAGCCTAAGATGTTGACAGTGCCCTAACTTCATGCACTGAAATCTTAAGCACAGACTGCTGATTGGAAGATAAACTCTCATAAGCAGTACGAATAGCTAACTGAATTCATCTAGAAATAGAATCAACAGATATGTCCTTTCTATTGGGAATTAAAGACAGAAAGAAGCGCTTATGCCCCTTTCTGATAAATTCTGATCTGCGTTGATAAATACGCATAGCTCTAACTGGACACAGCAAAGGCCTACAGCCATCAGAGGACGGAAGAGCCTTGATGACAATAGGCTCAGGATACTTATTAGGAGCCGGATTCTTAGCCAAAAATCCCACATTAATAGTTAAAGTAATAGTATTTCCAACACTACGACAATGAGAATCATCAATTGACAGAGCATGAAGCTCACTAACTCTTCTTGTGGAAGCAAAGGATAAGAGAAAAGCTGTCTTATACGACAAGAATTTGAAGTCTACAGTATTAAGAGGTTCAAAAGGAGCTTCTTTAAGCTTCAGTAGAACCCAAGCTAAATTCCATTTAGGAATTAACCTAAGAGTTCTAGGTCTATTTATCGAAAAGTTCTTTACTAACTTAGATAAAGAAATATTAGATCCAATCTGTAAGCTATCATGAGCATATGTGTCTGATAGCATAGACCAATAACCCTTAATGGTTACTGGCTGCAGTTTGATTTCATCAAACAAGAAGACCAAAAAATTAGCAATGTCTGGAATGGAAGGATCAAAAATATCAATAGAATGATCCTTACATCAACGAGAAAAAACCTTCTACTTTGCCGCATAATTTAGCGAAGAGGAGGTCCTCCTACAGTTAGAAATTGCGTTCACTGCTCGTCCTGTAAAGCACTTCTCATGCAAGAAGGAGCAAGAAGGACCGCACAACGGAAATACGTGAAGGTTGAGACCTTGCGGGTTGTGATGCAGTGTGCAAGATTTCCCCTGAAAGAGAAGGTCCTCCTGTGGAGGAAGCTTCCGAGGAAATTCCATAACAGACACCTGAGTAGATTTATACATGGTTTCTGAGAGGACAGAGATGCTACCAACAGTATCTTGCAGTGCGACTGCTTGATCTTTAGCAAGATCTGTTGAATCAACGGAGTTGGATGATATGCATATCCTATCATTCCGTCCCAAGAGATTGAGAGAGCGTCTACTGCAAACGCTCGAGGATCGGGACATGGCGACACATACATCTGCAACTGATTGCTGAGGTGTGTCGCAAACAAATCTATCATTGGTCGATCCCACTGGTAGCAAATCTGATTGAACACTCGCTTGTTGAGAGTCCATTCTGATGGTAACATGCGACATTTCCGTGAGAGCGAGTCTGAAATATGACGGACCGACAGAACATGATGTTATAGAACAAACAGAAGAATTTTTTCCGTTAGATCGAATAACGGAATCAAATGAGTGCCTCCTTGGTTCCTGATGTATGCTATTACCGTCGAATTGTCCGACAGTATTTGAACATGTGAATTCTGAATTATGTTCATCAAATGGCGTAGCGCAAGCCAAATTGACATCATCTCTTTGATGTTTTTGTGCTTGTTTAGGAATTCCGGATCCCAAAGGTCCTGGCACTTGGAGTCTGTTGGGTTCAATGTCACACCCCAACCTGTTTGACTCGCATCCGTCATAATCGTAAAAACTGGATCCGGCTGTTAAAGTGGAACTCCCTGAGTTAACCACTGAATATCTGCCCAAGTCTGAATCCTTAGTTTTACTTGGTCCGATAAAATGATGTTTGTTTCGAGAGAATGAACCTTCACACTCCAAACTTGAAAAATATCTGGAGTGGACGTGCATGCAAGCGGCCAATCGGAATGAGATCTGCCCCCGCTCTGCACAATCCCATCAGTCGCATGAATTCTCTCGCTGTTACTACGTCTGAGTGTAGACAAAAGCGAGTATAACAACTGACCAACTTCGCTCTGGGTAACGGAAGACGAACTAGATTGTTGTGAGTCTCAAAGCTCATTCCCAAGTGAATGAATGACTTGGACGGAGCTGGATCCGACTTCTTTTCGTTCACTATGAAACCAAGATGTTGGAGCAATTGAAGCAGACTCTGAACATCGTTCTGAAGAACTGCTTTGTTGCCGTACCTCTGAAGAATGTCGTCCAAGTAAGCCAACGTTACCACAGACGGATGAGCTCGGAAATAAGCCATTCCCGAGTTCATTATTCGAGTGACAGCCCAGGGCGCTAGATTGAGTCCGAAGCACATAGCTCAGAACTGATCAACGACTCCTAGGACGGCGAAGGGAAGGTACTTTCTGAATGCCGGATGTATCATGACATGAAAGTATGCATCCTTGAGATCTATGCTTGATGCATAATCGTTCACTTGAATGCTCGCCCTCACTGATCGAATGGTCTCCATATAGAACTTTGGAGCCACGAACAGCTTGTTTGTCCAGCTCAGATCTATAAGTGGACGGAACAAGCCATCTGACTTCGGTGCCAAGAACAGGTGACTGTAAAAACCCAGGGATTCCTGGATTTTCATGACCTCCATTCAATTCTTCTCCAAAAGAGATTGCACCTCTGCTAGAAGTGAATCTCTTTTTTGAAGATTTGACGGAAGCTGAGTCCAACGTGGACTTCGTGTTAGCGGAGGTTTTTCTCAGAAAGATAACTTTAGGCCATCCGAGATTCTTTTACCCAATGGTCATTTGTAATTGACAACCAATTGGTCAAAAACTTTGTCAGTCTTCCGCCTATCGGACTGCAATAGAGGTCCCGACCATCACCTCCTGGACCTATGAGGCTTACGGGAAGAGAAACCACATCCTCCCCGTCCAGTCGACCTAGGGGTATCTGACCGGTTGTCTCGGCCAGAACCACGTCCCCTACCTGAGTCGCTACTCTGACGGTCTCTACAGTAAGAGCTAGAGGATTTTTTATACCCTTTATAGGAGCTTCCTTTAGATGTACTTGCACCAGAAGCTCCTGCCTTACTCTTTTCTGCTACATCAGGTTTTTAGAAACCAGCTTAAAAACCAGAGAATCTGAAGCTTTCTTGGTAATCTGATCACAGATAACAGAAAACTTACCATCGAAGAGAAAATCCCCGGAAACCAGAGCGACTTAAAGAGAGTTTTTCACCTTTGAATCCACTATAGTGGATGAAGCCAGGGCTGCATCACGTCTAACCAATTCCAAATTAGCCACTGATAGGAGTTGTACGTGGAGAATGCGATAGCCCTTGAAAAACTCTTAATGAGGAGTGAACGTCCTCGAAATTTTACCATCGAGACATTGCGCTAACGCTCTGGTAAGGTGATCTGCATATGATAATGTGTCTAAATCGCCCTATTAGACGAAATCATCATCTCCATAGTAATAGGGGGGATCGAAAAAGACGAAGGCAGAGATAAATCCAAATCCTCAGCCTGACTACCCAAACGCAGAGGAACTCTCGGTATGCCCAGTCCTGCCGTTGCAAATGTATTATTACTATTGATGAACGGCAGATGCTGAGCAGTTTGTGATAAGAAACTGTTCTTGCCTGTCTTAGAGGCTAAATTAAAATATAGCGTCATTCAGCAATTCAAACGTCTGTGAGACATTGCTGGACTGGGCCGGATATTCAAGAACATCTTCCCTAACCCGACCAAAGAAGTCAGTATCCAATGCCACCATCAGTCTCTTATCCTCTGTCACAGCAACCTGGTCCGATGGAACATCAGGAAGGTTTTGACGGATAAACTCCATCTCCACCTTATGTTGTTCCCAAAGGGAAAAATCCAGCTCCGTTATTTCCCTTTCTCCATCCAAGTGGACCAGATGAGAATCTCGGTCGTCCCTGTCTGACCTAGCATAGGAACGAACCGACCCAGCTTCATCCGACAGTTCCTGACCGGAAACTGTTGTAGGATGTTCCGTAGGTTGCTGGGATGCTGCAATGAGCTGTGCTATCTGCGATAGCAAGTCCGTCACTGAGGCCTGTGGAGCAGCGATCCTCTGTTGCTTAGCCACTGGAAGCTCCTGGGACGGTGTGTCCGACATAATTCTTTTATGTGAACGCCCGAACTGATGAAGCACCGTATCCCTGGCTACTGGATGGCGTGACCTAGACGACATGGAATCCTTTGTCGGCGAAGAAGGCTGGATATCTGAGGTCACGAAGCCAAGGTGCGGTCGTGTGTGCTGATATGTGGAAGAGGAAGCCGATAGACTAGCTGAGGCCGGCTGTCTATAAGACGGAGCGTCCCGAACAGGAGGTATGGACGTATGCTCCGACTGACAAACATTATGAACAACAACATCTGGCCCCAGATGCTGTTCCACGAGAGAGTGGCCTCTCTCACTCGCGGTCTGGGATGACCTGAAAGAGCTTACTACCGAAGTGAGTGGCTTCCTCCTTTCCATCCTCTGTTCCATCATCGCAGGGTGTGCGTCATCCACGATTATAGCGCTCACAACACCCGTATTCCTCTCCTGGACCGCAACGGACTTATCCGACGTCACACCACCCATTTGAGGGGTGATGCAACTGCTGGTTGAGCTAGCTGGCGACAAGGCTATAAATCCCTTTTGGGACCTAGGCACTTTTCTAATTTCCGACAAGGCCGTAAATCCCTTTTGGGACCGAGGCACTTGTCTAATTTCATTGAGCACTTTTGCCACTAGCTCTTCATTAATTTGTGACGACAGCAGCACACTTCCTGAAGACATCACGGAAACATCACCATGTTCTTGTTCCTCTGTAAAGGAAACTGAAAAACTTGAGTGACCTTGTGGTGAGAGAACAGGCATCAAGCTCTCACCACTAACAATGTACCGTGATACACGTCTCCAACGTTTGTCATCCCAATTGGCACAAACAGAACAAGAGTTAGTATAAATATAATGACTACAGCAGACACAATGAGTATGAGAATCCGAGGAAGACTTCCTCAAATTATAATTTGAACAAAATTCTTTCATAATTATAAAATTTTATTTTAAGCCGTAGTACTCGCACTAACCCTAATAATACAAAGATACATGATAATAATACAATCCATAACAAAATTTCGAAAAAAAAATTCAAAAAAAAAAATTATGAAAAAATTTTGACATGAGCCCAAGTTCCCAAGGGGAACGATGAGCCCAAATGGATCCTAAAAAAGCCTTAGTGTGGACAAAATTTTTTAAACAATCTAAAAAATTAATGTAACACTTATGGAGTATATTAATGTATCTCTATATATATATCCTAACAGATGACAAGAAATTACTAAGGAAAGCAACCATTGTCAATGTAAACAAAGAATTATAAAACCGGAAACAAGACTCCTGGCACTGAAAAACCCGGCCCGAGGTCAGTAACAGATTCTTAAAACTATCCGATGTAAAACAGAATCTTCATCTGAAGAAACTGGAATACATCAGATGGTAGATGCAAAGGCCTGAAAATATGCAATCTGACATTTGCAAAATGAGGTCCCCAGAGGTGAATTTGATGATGCTATCTCATACAGTGGGCCAGTTTATCCTCCGTGCACCTCTTTCTGTTTAGTCTTGAGACCCTGATTCAGACTGAGGTTCCCAGAGGGTTAAGTTAGTGATGCTACCCTGCTGTACAGTGCAGCATCACTAAATTCACCCTCTGGGGACCTCATTTTGCAGATGACAGTCTGCTTATTTTCTGGCTTGTAGATGCATGACCAACAATGCCTAAACACCCAAAGGGTGAGGACGTAACCATGGGGATAACAGAATAAACATTCTGTAACTAAGTTAACTCCCAAGAAATTTTCAAGAATAAAATTTCAAAACATATTCCAAAAGCATGGGAGATTAACTAGGGGGGGGGGGGGGGGGGGGTTCAAGGAAAGGGAGAGAGGAAACACTTAACAAACAGTGGAGAATTCATTGCAAGAATGAAAACATCAGGCCCATGCCCCAAAATTAGGGAACATGAAATAATTTTCAATAAAAATTATAAGTTACAGCCCTGAACACATCCAACCACTGTTTCTTCCTCTCATCCTCTTATTGCATCCTTGGATCCACCATTTCCATCATGATATTGTGTCTGGCATCATTTTAACTGAGATTTATAAGCACAGAAGTCAGTGAGATGTTACTGACAGAAGGGCCAAACAAAGAATGAGGCTTGGCGCCAATTTCGGTACTTTCTTGACACTGCGCATGCGCAGTGGGCAAAAGTATGGAGGACCATATAGGACATAAGTTTTTTTGATTTGGATGCAAATTCTGGGGATTGGGGGGGCAAAATTTGTGTTTGGCCCTGAATTTTAAGAGTTAGCACCAGCTAAGTCTGGGTCATTGATTACAGTATAAAAATATTAAGTCTTCCAAGTCTCTGCTACAGCTGGTTCATGAGATTTTTAAAACAAGAGGATCTAATGAGCCTGTAATCGCACACCTGGAGCTACAAATAAAAATGTGATTTGGCATAGGCTTCCCATGATAACTATGAGCTGCAATTGTGGCCATGTTTGCAACATTACATAAGCATTACATGAGGATCATTGGTAGGTGTCCCAGTCCTCAATCATGTGAAGTTTCAAAACATCTCACTTTGTAGTTTCAGAGGGGATGATTTTTGCAAAATCCATCAATCAGAATCAGAGAATGTTTCTGGTGGCCATATTTTCCAACCAACAGGAACAAAAAGAGGATCGTTTGTAGAGGGCCTCCTATAGACCATTCCTGCAAAGTTTGGTTCACGTCGACTCAGTAGTTCCAGAGAAGAAAATGAAAATGTGATTTCCCATAGGGTTTCTATAGTAACTATGGGCCACAATTGAGGCCATGTTTGCACTACGATCAACATTAAATGAGGACTGTTGGTAGAGGGTGTTCCAGTCTTCAACCATGCAAAGTTTCAAAACATTTGGCCCTGTGGTTTCAGAGGAGATTTTTCAAAATCCACCAATCAGAATCAAAAAATGCTTCTGGCAGCCATGTTTTTCAATGCACAGTAACAAAAATGAGGAGCATTTGTAGAAGACCTTCCACAGACTATCCCTGCCAGGTTTGGTTCATGTCGGCTCAGTAGTTCCAGAGAATAAGATGAAAATGTTATTTCCCATAGGGTTTTTAAAGTAACTATAAGCCGTAATTGCAGCCATGTTTACTACCCGATCAACATTAAATGATGATCGTTGGTAGAGGGGATCCCAGTTATCAGTTATGTGAAGTATCAAAACATTTGGCCTGGCGGTTTCAGAGGAGAACATTTTTGAAAATCCACCAACCAGAATCAAAGAATGCCTCTGGAAGCCATGTTTTTCATCTGACGGGAACAAAATGAGGATCGTTTGTAGAGGACCTCCCATAAACCATTCCTGTCAAGTTTGGTTCACACCAGGTCAGAGGTTACAGAGAAGATGAAAATGTGAAAAGTTTATGGACACCGGACGGTGATGGACGCCAAGTGATGTAAAAAGCTCACATGGCCTTTAAGGCCAGGTGAGCTAAAAAATTGAGTCATTTTGTCCCCAACCTCTCCTCAATATGAGCAGAAACCCAATATGAAGAAAAACACAAATGCCCCTATATAGCCTCTACTCATGTGAAATTACATTAAAATGTGGCCAGTGGTTTGGGAGAAAAAGACCCAAACCCCACCTTCATGATGGACATCGGGCAAAAAGTGATCAGAATAGCTCACCCTGACTTTCAGTCAGGTGAGCTAATAATTTTCGGTATCCACTCAAAAACACTAGATTTTCTTTTTATTATACGCTTTTTATAAGAATCTGATAATTCCACTTGTTTCAACATTGAATTGATGCATGAAAGCAAACAGCGCATTGAATCATTGATATGCGGATGTGATTTGATCGATACTCAGAACAGATAGCCTCTTGCAATCTGATTTAGCTGATGGGTTTCTTGTCCAAACTTGACCTGAAAGTCCTAAATATAAGTTTTTGGTTTGGTACGCCCTTTCAAAGGACGTACCAAACCAAAAACTTATATTACGGACTTTCAGGCCATGTTTGGACTAGCAGGTTTCATGCATTAATTCAAGGTGAATACGTGTTGAATTATTGCTGGAAATGATCGGTATCCACTCAAAAACGCTAGATTTTCTTTTCATTACACGTTTCTAGAACAAACTGATCATTTCCAGTGATAATTTGGCTCGTATTCACCTTGAAGTGATGCTGTGAAAGCTGCCATATTGATTGATACTGTGAAACTGAAAATTTCTACATCTTCACAGTGGGGGATACAATTTCTATCTTCCCGCAATTTCTTCGATAATCTATAGTTCAGCTTATAATAAATATGAGGCTAGAGATGGTCAAATGAGTAGTTTGAAGGATGACAGAGGCCTCAGAAAACTTATTTGGATGTGCAAAGAATCTGAAGAAAGAAAGATATTTATGGTTCAGTTGAGCTGGGAGTTTGATAGAAATTAAAGAAATTACAATATGAGAGATAAGAGGCATACGATTATTAACTGGAAAGAGAATAAGATGACATGAGGTATCATAAAAAAGTTGTATCTGTATGCTGGGAAAACAAGCACATTCAGAGAGGTATAGTCTGCCATCACAATATGTAAAAGCAATTCACATGTCCGCACCTCACTCATTTCAGAGCCCAGGTTTCATTGTTTCAAGGATGAAAAAAACTCAAGTACTTTCAAGGATCTTTTCAATACATTTTGAAACACATTCCAGATAAATTTCAAGACTTTTCCCTTTAATAGTCAATTAATCTGATAATGATCTTGACCTGCAATCAGTGAAAACATATTGGACTGAGAGAAAAAGTTTTTATTTATTTATCCTACATCTAAGCCTGGAAATAAACAATCTGTCATTTGCAGAACGAGATCCCCAGAGGGTGAATTTGTTG
>CM062293.1:237180997-237376366 GCA_031216915.1 Pictodentalium vernedei
AACAGCGCCGGAGGATACGCGTATCCTATCATTCCGTCCTATAGATCAATAGAGCGTTAACAGTATTAGCTCAGAGATCTGGACAAGCCAACACATACGTCTGCAATTGATTAGCAAGCTGTGTGATAAATAAAACATCATTGGGCGCTCCCATAGATAGCAAATCTGATTAAATACTTGTTTGTTGAGAGTCCATTCTGACAGCAACAAGCGACCCGTAAGAGAACGGGAGTGCGATAAAACAATCAGACGACCCAGAATATGACGGACCAAAACTGAACTTGGTGTACTATAACCAACAGACGGATTCTTTCCATTAAATAGAATAACGGAAACGAAAGAGTGCCTCCCTGGTTCCGGAGATACGCCACTACTGTCGAATTAAAGGACAGGAATTTGGGCATGCGTTTCTGAATAATGTTCATGCAATGACATAAAGCAAGCCTAAAAAACATTATTCCGCGGAAGTTAAACTGATAGCTAAAAGACTGCGGAACCCAAAGACCCTGGCACTTCGAATCCGTAGGGATCAGTATATATCCCAATCTGTTTGACTGGCAACCGTCATAACAGCCACACTCGGGTCCGGCAACTGCGGCGGCACTCTCTGAGTCAACCACCGAATGTTTGCCCCAGTCTGAATCTCTTGTAACACTAGATAGACAAGAGAATGTATAATCAAGCAATTCATGGATTGCCGGAAAGTTGCCGTCGAAGAGAAGCTCCTCCGAGAACGAAGCGACTCTGAGAGAGTTCTTAACCTACTATCCACGCGTGGATGTAGCTAGGGCTGCATCACGTCTAACCAACTCCAATCAGCCACTGAAGGGCGGAGTTATACGTGAACAAACTACTGCCCTCAAAAGAAATTACATTGAGAATAATATCCCGTAAATCTTTTCTTGAAGACGTAATGATAACGCCTCAGTAAGGCGGATTACGTATAATAAAGCGTCTAAATTAAGTCTACTATACATAATGTCGTTCCCAACATTGAAATTGGAAAAGACATAAACGGCGAAAAAGAATATATGCAGTCTTTAATCACCGTCTAGACGCATATGAACTCTCGGTATGCCCAGCTCTGCCAAAATAAACTATATGTAAAAAAGATAAAATGGCAGAAATGAGCCACGCGGACAAGAAACTAAACTATCATGCTTAGTAGCAGGCTTGTATATATATATAAATATATAGCGTCGAAAAATAAAACACATGTAATGACAATATTGGACTGCGTCGGTAAGTCAGGGACAAAGTCCCTGTACCGATCGAAAAATCCGAGTCCAATGACGCTATAAGTCTCTTATCCAAGATCGCAGCAATGAAGTCCGAAAAATAATCACTGGAAGAAATGCCAGAAGATATGAAAGGCATCTTCCGATACTACTAAAGGGAAAACTCGAAATCTTTCGAATCCCTTTCACCATCCTGTCGGACCCTATAAAGCGTTCGGTCATCCGTAGCTTGATGCAACCGCGGACCGCACCGACCCAGCGCCGTCGGATAATTCCTGATTCGACCGAGAAACCGTCAATTGCTGGGATGCTGCGAAACAACTGTGCTAACTCGGATAGCACGTCCGTCACTGAGGCCTGAGGAGCAGCGGTCTTACGATGCATTGCCGCAGGAAGCTCCGAGATCGTTACCCCCGTGCATACTTCCAATATGCGAGCGAACGGAGTGTATAGGCCTCGTGTCCCTTGGCTACCGGATGGCGCGACCTATTCGCTGTGGAATCACTGAATGCCGAAATTGATCGGATACTCGAGGTCACGTAGCCAATGTGCGGTCGTGTGCCCTGCTGTGAGGATGAGGAAGCATTAAAGACAGTCTCTCGGACTGTCAATATAACGGAGCGTCCCGAGCAACGGACATATGCTCCGAATGTAAAATATCTGAACCACAACATGCGGTCCCTTATGTTGTTGGCTTCCTCCGATCTGTCCTCAATCTGCCGTCACTGGGTGAGTACTAAAGTAATTAAAGTGCTCGCATCACCCAAATCTCCTTCCTAGACCGCAACGGACGAACCCGGCAGCCGAACCATTCGATGAATGTACGCTACACCGGGTGAGCTAGCGAATGTCACTCCGTAAGCGATAGACATATTCCATGAGCACTTATTGCCGCTAACTCTTCATTAACTATGACGACAGAGGCACACTTTTGAAAGACATCTCCATAACTCTTCGAACAAGAAACCAGAAATGCTTGGATAGCAAGCATAAAATAATAATATATATAGCGTCGTTCAATAATTCGATAGTTTGTGTGACATTATTGGACTATGTCGGAACTGAGGGACGATGTCCCTGAACCGAACCAAAAATTTCTAAGTCCACCGACGCTATCAGTTTCTTATCCGGCATCGCAGCATATGTTGTTCCGAAAGGGAAAGCTTGAAATCCACCGAATCCCTTTCGGTATCCCGTCGGACCGGATGAAAATTTTCGGACGTCCGTACCCGCTTCCGCGGAGCGTCCCGACCCAGCATCGTCGGATAAAATATATGCGACAGATTCAGTTGATGCTGGGATGCTGCGATAAACTGTGCTATTAGGAAAGCACGTCCGTTCCCGAGGCCTGTGCAGTAGCGGACTTACGATGCATTGCCGCTGGAAGCTCCGTGTACGTTGACTCCCGCACACTTCCTATGCGAACGTCCGGAGTCTGCAGGCCTCGAGTCCCCGGCTACCGACCCAGCGCTGTCGGAAAATTCTCGATCCGACACCGTTTCTGTCGGCTGCTGGGATGCTGCGATAAGCTGTGCTATGTGCACAAGAATGTCCGGCGTCGAGACCTGCGGAGGCGCAGACTATCGCTGCTTCGCCGAGGGCAGCTCCGCATCAGATGGCTCCCGCATACTTTTCCTATGCGAACGTCCGGAGTCCATCGGTCTCGAATCCCTGGCTGCCGGATGGTGTGACCTGGTCGCCGAAGAATCCTTGATCGGCGAAGCTGGTAATATATCGGCGGTCACGCAGCCAAGGTGCGGTCGTGTGCGCTGATGAGAAGAGGAAGCCTTAGCAGTCTCAGCGGACTGCCTATACAACGGAGCGTCCCGAGCGACGGACGTATGCTCCGCTAACGACACATTTGTACCACAACATCTGGGGCCAGATGTTGTTGAACGAGAGAGGGGCCTCTCTCGCTTGCCGTCCGGATGGACCGGGACGAGCTATGAACCGGACTAAAAGGCTTCCTCCGTTCTCCCTCCGATCCGCCGTCACTGGGTGTGCATTAAGTTAATTTTATAGTGCTCGCATCACCCCAAAATTCCTTCTAGACCGCAACGGACGAACCCGGCTGCCGAACCATTCGGTGAATGGACGCTACACCGGGCGAGCTAGCGGACGTCAAAGGCCGTCGAACCTACTAGGGTCCTCTTAGGCAATTGGCGTATTACATGAGCACTTTTCCGCTAGCCCTTCATTAATTGTGACGACGGAGGCACACTGTTGGAAGACATCACAGATACATCACCCTAATCTTGATCGTCTGAAATAGAAATTGATAAAGTAGAGTGACCCTGCGGGGAAAGGACCGGAGTGTCCAAATCCCCAACAACATACCGTGACATACGCTTCCCATATTGTCATCGAAATCATACGATACAGAACAGGAGTTAATGCGAGTACACTGACCACATATAGATGATAATAAGGTTAGAGGAAGACTTCCTCTTAAAACAATTGATCAATATCCTTTCAATGTGAAAAGAAAACAAGTCCTGGTACTCGCACTAACCCCTGGCAATCAAAATACATAATAATAATATGATCCATTAATATAGAAAAAATAATTGAAATCAAAATATTTTGAAAAAATATTTTTTCAGAACAGCCCAAGTTTCTGAAAAGTAACGTTGAGCCCCAATGGATCCCAAGCCTAAGTGTGGACAAAAATTTTAAAAATATTTTAAACAATTTATTCAACACTTACGAACAATAATAATGTATCTAGTTATGATTAAAATAACATAAAGATATTATTATTTAGAAATCCCCCCCTCACACAGAGGGCTGTTGTAAATGTAAACAATGAGTGTAAAAACACTAAAATAAGACTCCAGGCACCCAGGCCCGAAATCAGTTACCAAAAATACACCATCTGATGCAAAACAGAGACTTCCAGGGAAGAAACTGCAGAACATCAGATGGTAGATGCAGAACACAACGCCTAACCACCCGTAGGTGAAGACGTAAACATGGGGAAAGAACAGAATTCATTCTGTTATTCAGCTAAAACTCCCAAGAAATTTTAGTAATAATAATTACAGAAACTATGCCAAAAGCATGGGAGAATAGCAAGGGGGAACTTAAAGGACAGGGAGAGAGGAAAAACACTTGAAAAAACAGTGTAACTAAATAATCAGAATGACAACAAAATGGCTGCTGCCTTGAAAATAGGTAACTTAACATAATTTCATTAAAAAATTTTAAGTTACAGCCCTGATAATATTCTGTCACACATTCTTTTCCTCTCCTCCTTTTCTATCCTCCTTAGAATCACCATTTCACTAATATTTATGTGTCTGGCATCATTTAAACTGAGATTTAAAAGCACAAAGATCAGTCAGATGTTAACTGATGAAGGGCCAAACTTAGAATGATAAATGGCGCCAATTTCGGAACGTCCTTGACACTGCGCATGCGCAGTAGGGGCGAAGTGTGGAGGGCCTTTCAGGACATGTTTTCTTTAGTTTTAGATGCAAATTTTGGGGATTGGGGGGCAAAATTTGTGTTTGGCCCTATATTTTAAGAGTTAGCACCAGCTATGTCTGGGTCATTGGTACAGTATAAAAATACCCATTGTTTTGATTTACTATGTTCAGGGTCACTGTGACCTTGAACTTTGACACAGAGTCCAAAATAAATAGGGTTCTTCCTCTCAAGAAGGCCAACCTACATATGAAGTTTCATGAATGTGGGTTGAACCAAAGTCAAGTTATCATCCAGAAACAACTGTTTACGATTTACTATGTTCAAGGTCACTGTGACCTTGACCTAGCAAGTCTAAAATAAATAGGGTTCTTCCTCTCACCAATGCCAACCTACCTATGGAGTTTCATGAATGTGGGTCAAACCATTATCAAGTTATCGTCCAGAAACCAATTGTTTATGGATTTACTATGTTGAAGGCCACTGTGACCTTGACCTTTTGCCTAGCGAGTCCAAAATATATAGGGTTTTTCCTCTCACTGATGCCAGTCTACCTATGAAGTTTCATGAATGTGGGTCAAACCACTCTCAAGTTATCATCCGGAAACCAATTGTTTTGATTTATTATGTTCAGAGTCACTGTGACCTTGACCTTTGACTTGGCGAGTCCAAAATAAATAGTGTTCTTCCTCTCACAAAGGCCAACCTACATATGAAGTTTCACGAATGTGGGTTCAACCATAGTCAAGTTATCATCTGGAAACCAATTGTTTATGATTTAGTATGTTCAAGGTCACTGTGACCTTCACCATTGACCTAGTGAGTCCAAAATAAATAGGGTTCTTCCTCTCACCGAGGCCAATTGACCTACAAAGTTTCATGAACATGGGTAGCACCATTATCAAGTTATCATCCGGAAACCAATTGTTTACACCCGCCTGCCCGCCCAACCGCTCGCTCGAGTAAGAATCCACACATGCAATTCAAGAATCGTTAAGTAAATTTAATGAACTGGGCACAGCCTCAGACTTACTCATATTCGACCAGATAGGTATTGAAAGTTACCTGACAATATATGGTGTAAAATTAATATAAATTATCTTTGACCCAAAATCATCTGCGTACGGCACATAGTAAATTAGATTGGAGATAAAAATAAAATTTATTGAGTTGTGAAACCTCAAAGTTCACATGGGAAAAATGACAGGTAAATTATGTTAATTAGCCAACAAGCATGTTCTCGGAAACTGTCAGATGCTCAGAGAAAACACTGTAGGTCAATTGGCCTCGGTGAGAGGAAGAACCCTATTTATTTTGGACTCACTAGGTCAATGGTGAAGGTCACAGTGACCTTGAACATACTAAATCATAAACAATTGGTTTCCAGATGATAACTTGACTATGGTTGAACCCACATTCGTTCTGTTTTTTTTTTCAACAATAAAATGGTTCAATTAAAATAGAGCATATCCTGTTAAATGGATGGCAGGTAACTATTGAAAGTTTTTAAAACTTATTGCGAATTGTTTGTATACTGTTTGAACTTACTTTAAGGAATCGTGCAGTACTGCAGGACTGTCAGGTATCAAGTGTCAAGTTAACACTGCATTCCCAATACGCAGTTGTTATAATCAACATGTGTTTTCCTATGTGTATTTTGTGTACACAACAAATCCCAAGATGCAATATTGCAAACTTTCAAATCCTGTTGTGCAGCCATCTCCCTTCAAAAACATCAATTGCCTGTCTTAGCTGAGATGGAATTAACACAGGGAACAGCCAAGAGGGCAAAGTGAAGTTGGCAATATCTTCACCTTGGCACCGCTCACTTTGCCCAATTTCTATGTTTGGGCAAAATCAAAGTCAAAAACGAACCTCTACAGTCGAAATTAGGAGAGATATTGTGAAAATATTGTGAGTGAGTTACCAATAAAAGTGATTCGTACAACACGACTTACTTCAGTAATAACTATCAAAATAACAAGAAATATGATTTGTGTTCCTTTTTTTCCACTGTCATTTGAAGCAGGAACCATTAGAAACCAGGCAGTCTATTTTAAAGCGATGTGATAATTACCGAAATAAGCACAAGAATTGCATATTATCCACCAAAACCAGGGTGAGAGGTTAGTGACTCCTTAAAAAACAAGAGGCCCCACGTGGCCTTAATCGCTCACCTGACAAAGTGACTCTAAGAAGTATTTTAGGTCACCTTCACCATGTCATGCCTCATCAACATTAACTGGTTGAGTGATAGATTTTGTTTGAAGTTCAACATTTGTTACCTAAAATTAGTTTTATTTAAAATCATTGGTGTGTGGCCAATCTCCAATGATTTTTAATAAAGCAAATTTATCTTTATCTTTAGCATGAAGCACAAACAAGGAATGTGAAGAGATAGCCTTGGACATCTCTCCCCAACTGTGGATATCTTCCATGTGCTACATGTACATATTTGCATGCAAGAAAACAAAAATTTTCACAAATTTTCCAAAATATTAGTTTTTTTTATCATCATTGGAACAAGCTCAAACAGCTTATTCCAATAGGGGTATGGGAAGATCAGGTATATTTTTGAGACAGAAATGTGAATATATAAATAATGGTGTTTTTTTGTGAATGATGCGGGAGAATTTTGCGTAAAGATATGGTAAATGGTTTGTTCTAGATACAGAATGATGCAAAAGTATTTAAATTTGATTAGGCAAGTTGTTCCTATAATGCATTTAAAAATTGAAGTAACTGTTTTTTTGCTGCCGAACTTTTAGATGTGTGTGTCTCTGTGTGTGTGTGTGTGTGTGTGTGTGTGTGTGTGTGTGTGTGTGTGTGTGTGTGGGTGGGGGGGGAGGGGGGGGGGGGGTAAGAGTGTTCTTGCAAACAAAATTCCGGAATAAATGGAAAATTTTATTTTTTGTGTGAAAGACATAGTGCGTGAATGTTGATTGGAACAAGCTTAGAGAGCTCATTTTAATGTGAAGTCATAAGGCTGTGTTTTACGTACGAAATTCTGGAATAACTAAAAAATTGCTTTTTTGACTCAAAAAGCATGGTGTGCGACCTCTCGTTGGAATGAGCTCAAAAAGCTCATTCCAATGGGGTATTTACAAGCGATAAGTACATGTATGTTTAAGAGACAAAAATTAAAATTTGAATAGCGATTTTTGCGAAGAATGCTGACAAGTTTTGGCAGTTATGCTGGTAAAAAGGTAAGATATGCAAAGTGGTTGTTTTTTAGAGGCGACATTTAATTAAGGGGAATTAACCCTTGATTACTGAGGTAACTTCCAAAAGTACTGAAATTTCATGAAGCAATGTGAATAACAGACAACAGTTGCCTAAAAATTTCATGAATAACTAAAATTTTTATTCTTTTGTCTCGAAAACATGGCATATGACCTTTGTTGGAATGAGCTGAATGCGTGTGTTCCAATGAGGGGTCATAAAATTTGAACGGAGATTTGTGTGAATAATGCATTAGTACTGCTAGATTTGGGTAAACGGTTCACCCTGGATACCACCCCTTCTATAGTAGATCTTTTCTGCAAATTTTGTCTAAGATTCTATCAACTTTACAAATAAATACGTTCATGAATCACAATCAGATCCACCTCACAATGTTGCATACCAAATATCAAAAGATTCTGCCTGCTGGATCTGGAGAAGAAGATTTTTTAAGAAATATGCCTGAAATGCACTAAGTTAAAATTTGGGCTCCTATACGGAGCCCAAATATAAACCCAGGGGGCCGATTTGAACAAACTTGAATCAGATCCACCCCACAATGTTGCTTACCAAATATGAAAAGATTCTGAAGCTGGATCTGGAGAAGAAGATTTTTTAAGAAATTTGCCTGAAATGCACTAAGTTCGAATTCAAGCTTCTATAGTGAGCCCAAATATGAAACTAGGAAGCCGATTTGAACAATCTTGAATCAGATCCACCCCACAATGTTGCATACCAAATATCAAAAGATTCTGCCTGCTGGATCTGGAGAAGAAGATTTTTTAATAAATTTGCCCGAAATGCACTAAGTGCGAATTCAGGCTTCTATATTAAGCCCAAATATGAATCCAGGGGGCCGATTTGAACAAACTTGAATCAGATCCACCCCGCAATGTTGCATACCAAATATCAAAAGATTCTGCCTGCTGGATCTGGAGAAGATGATTTTTTAAGAAATTTGCCTGAAATGCACTAAGTTCGAATTCGAGCTTCTATAGTAAGCCTAAATATGAATCTAAGGAGCCGATTTGAACAAATTTGCATCAGATCCATCCCACAATGTTGCATACCAAATATCAAAAGATTCTGCCTGCTGGATCTGGAGAAGAAAATTTTTTAAGAAATTTGCCTGAAATGCACTAAGTTCGAATTCGAGCTTCTATAGTGAGCCCAAATATGAATCTAGGAAGCCGATTTGAACAAAGTTGAATCAGATCCATCCCACAATGTTGCATGCCAAATATCAAAAGATTCTGCCTGCTGGATCTGGAGAAGAAGATTTTTTAATAAATTTGCTTGAAATGCACTAAGTTCAAATTTGGGCTCCTATACTGAGCCCAAATATAAACCCAGGGGGCCGATTTGAACAAACTTGAATCAGATCCACCCCGCAATGTTGCTTACCAAATATGAAAAGATTCTGCCTGCTGGATCTGGAGAAGAAGATTTTTTAAGAAATTTGCATGAAATGCACTAAGTTCAAATTCGAGCTTCTATAGTGAGCCTAAATAAGAATCTAGGAAGCCGATTTGAACAAACTTGAATCAGATCCACCCCACAATGTTGCATACCAAATATCAAAAGATTCTGCCTGCTGGATCTGGACAAGAAGATTTTTTAAGAAATTTGCCTAAATGCACTAAGTTCAAAATCGGGCTTCTATACTGAGCCCAAATATGAACCCAGGGGGCCGATTTGAACAAACTTGAATCAGATCCACCCTACAATGTTGCATACCAAATATCAAAAGATTCTGCCTGCTGGATCTGGAGAAGAAGATTTTTTAAGAAATTTGCCTGAAATGCACTAAGTTCGAAATTGGGCTCCTATACTGAGCCCAAATATTAACCCAGGGATCCGATTTGAACAAACTTGAATCAGATCCACCCCACAATGTTGCTTACCAAATATGAAAAGATTCTTCCTGCTGGATCTGGAGAAGAAGATTTTTTAAGAAATTTGCCTGAAATGCACTAAGTTCGAATTCGGGCTTCTATAGTAAGCCCAAATATGAATCCAGGGGGACCGATTTGAACAAACTTGAATCAGATCTACCCCGCAACAATGCACAGCAAATATCAAAAGATTCTGCCTGCTGGATCTGGAGAAGAAGATTTTTGAAGAAATGTGCCTGAAATGCACTAAGTTTGAATTCAAGCTCCTATACTGAGCCCAAATATGAATCTAGGGAGCCGATTTGAACAAACTTGAATCAGATCCACCCTACAATGTTGCATGCCAAATATCAAAAGATTCTGACTGCTGGATCTGGAGAAGAAGATTTTCAAAGAAATTTGCCTGAAATGCAGTAAGTTCAAATTTGGGCTCCTATACTGAGCCCAAATATAAACCCAGAGGGCCGATTTGAACAAACTTGAATCAGATCCACCCCACAATGTTGCATACCAAATATCAAAAGATTCTGCCTGCTGGATCTGGAGAAGAAGATTTTTTAAGAAATTTGCCTGAAATGCACTAAGTTCGAAATCGGGCTCCTATACTGAGCCCAAATATGAACCCAGGGGGCCGATTTGAACAAACTTGAATCAGATCCACCCTACAATGTTGCATACCAAATATCAAAAGATTCTGCCTGCTGGATCTGGAGAAGAAGATTTTTTAATGTTTTTCCCATTGCCTACAGTGTTAAAAAGTGCTGACTCAGCACTTTTTCAAAGTCCCGAAACTGTACCCTATGATAAAACCGATGGCAATTTTTTTTTACCAATCCTTTCTGTTGGTCCTAAGGAAGCTGCATACCAAATAAAAATTCTCAGTGCCGTGCAGTTTTGGAGATATAGGCATTTTAAATTTTTTCTATTTTTAGCTCCTGCGGTTCCCACGGGGCTGCGGGAAAATTTTTTTTTGCATAAATCAAGTACTCATGACCCAATAAGCCCTCACATAAAATTTGGTTCAAATCAGCCTCTCGGTTTGGAAAATAGAAATTTTGGGCGGGGCAAAAAATTTTGCCCCTCCCATAACGACGCCAAGTATAGCCCCACAAACTTCTCTTGAACAAATCTGAGTCTACACCTCAAAAGGAAGCTGCACACCAAATATCAAGTCTCTGCTACTGCTGGTTCATGAGAAGAAGATTTACAAAGATTTTGGTGCCCCTTGGGGGCGTGGAACCACTCAGGAGGAGGGGCAACTTCATTTGAACAAATCTGAATTGGCATTAGGTAATAAACATTTAGCCAACATTTGAATAAAATTGGGCTAGTGGTTTAGGAGGAGAAGTCGATAATGTAAAGTTAACGCCGGACGGACGACGACGGACGACGGACGACGGACGACGGACGCCGGACGACGGACGACGGACGACGGACGACGGACAGAAAGTGATTAGTAAAGCTCCCCTTGAGCTTCGCTCAGGTGAGCTAAAAATAAGAAAATGTTGATTTTTGTTAAAATGTAGCTTTTCTTGTAAATTTTGGCATCTTGATAAGGCCCCAAATTTCACCGACAGAACAAGGCAGATCCCACCAGTGGTGGAGCCATAGTTTGAAATCTTGGGGTACCATGTGGATGAAGAGTTTGGGGTGATCTCAAGACTGAGGGTACTGTACTTGTTCTGAGGGAAGGAAATCACAAAAAATCTTTTCAAATTTCGACATGAGAGTAGCAAGTGGGATTTGGGGTGGGGGGTCTTCTGGGGCACTCAGGCTCCCTAGATACCCAATGGCTCCACCACTGTAGCCCACTACAGTAGCCCACCACAATATGTCCATTAGCTGAGAAAAGTGGTGAGCACTGAGTAACCTGGGTGATTCAACATGCTCGAGGAGCCTCATGACTTGGATGACAAATACAGACACATTTTATATGTACAGTGCCCTCTAAAAATGTGGATTTCTACAATATATTTTGAACAAGAGTGTACATATCGCTGAAGCAAAACAATGTTCCCTACCAGACTAATGAGCATTAATAATTATACAAATGTTATAACCTAGATGTGATCAGCATGAATTCCGTTGAAGCGTTTCCAAAGAAAGTCCGGAAAACTAATATTTTGGCTCTTATTCCTATTTCAAGGGCCATAACTCACACAAGAATAATGCAATCAGCCTGAAACTCAAACTTGATCTGTAAGTCATCATTCTATAGTAGGTTACTAAGAATGAAATCATTCGGTCGAAGCATTTCCAAAAATGTCTGGAAAACTAAAGTATGACTGACAGACTGACAGATGGACAGAATGCAAATGAAACTTGATCTGTAAGTCATCGTTCTATAGTAGGTTACCAAAAATGAAATCATTCCGTTGAAGCGTTTCCAAAAAAAGTCCGAAAAACTCATACTTTGGTGCTTTTCCATATTTCCAAGGGCCATAACTCACACAAGAATAATGCAATCAGCATGAAACTCAAACTTGATCTGTAAGTCATTGTTCTATAGTAGTTTACCAAAAATGAAATCATTGCGTTGAAGCGTTTCCAAAAAAAACTCCGGAAAACTGATATTTTGGTGCTTTTCCATATTTCCAAGGGCCGTAACTCACAAAAGAATAATGCAATCAGCATGAAACTCAAACTTGATCTGTAAGTCATCGTTCTATAGTAGTTTACCAAAAATGAAATCATTCCGTTGAAGCGTTTCCAAAAACACTCTGGAAAACTAAAGTGTGACTGACAGACTGACGGATGCACAAACCTATAGTCCCCTCCGGCGATGCCGGTAAGGGACTAAAAACCGAAAACCGAACCAAAAACCGAGTTTTTGTACAGAACCGAAAGAGAACCAGCCCTACCCTACTCAATTCGATTTTCTGAACAAAATACTGTAAACAAAGTCATCGGCCAAAAAAAAAAAAGTGAAAAGATCTCTATTGCTAGAGATCTTTGAATCAGTCTTCAATTTGTAATGTTTTATATATGGAATATTGATCTGCCAGTGTAAATGTGTTGTGACAAGAGAGCAATCCTATAACAATCCAGTCAAGAAAGAGACCACTTTTGCAATCACAATATTGTGATTTCAGCCAAAAAGTCTGAAGTAAGTAATATGTGTTTAACCCTTCACATAATGGACGATATCAAAATCTGTAAGTTTAATTTTCAAAAAAATTGGGTTTTTTTTATATTTCCACAAAACCATATCATGTGACCTCTCAATGGAATATGCTCGATGAGCTTGTTCCAGTGAGGGGTAACATGATATGGTTTTGTTGAAATTTTTAAAAAATAATTTTTTTTTCAACTGCTCAATTTGTAAATTACGTGGACTGATGCGGTTGATTCATTAGTTAAAGGGTTAAAACAATGCTTAAGAATTTGAAAACTCACCGTTTTATTTTGAGGTATATTTCCAATGTACACCTGTAAAGTCTTTTCTGAAACTAAATAAAAAAACACAGAATTAACCCACAGCATTCTGTAAACATAAACTTTATTATTTCAAATCTTTTAGTGACTGTTTAGCCAATTTAAGCGGGAAAGGGTAAAAAAGGTATACCATAGAATGTAAACTGATTTGACATAACTGAGAGTAAAATGTTTAAACAAAACCTTTGAACAAACAATGACTAAATGTTAGACTTCCCATTTCAATAACCACCAAGTCCCCATGCAGCTGCAAACTGCCACTTTTATATTACTTTGAAATATTCTTCCTGGAGAACCGTACTATAGGCTGTGTTTATCTTGACAATATTTTTACATCATTCGTTGCTGCCTGTACAATGATGTAGAAACACTGTTAACCCTTTACCCAACACAGGATACCAGAATTTATTATTTGAATTATTGTTTTTTTTTAAATTTTCAAAATCAACTAGATGTGGCCTGTCCCAACTTGGGTTCAAGAATATAAGAATATCCCCCGTGACACACTCTCTGATAGTGGGCAACAATAATACCAAGTATCATTAATATCCTTCAAGGCATCAAAAGTTCTGAGCCGGACACAACTTGTTATAGTTGGATTTGGATGTAGGGGTATGTAAACTTGAACTAAATCTGTGACCTTGACCTTGTAGAGAGGGATTCCAATCAACCTTATTTGGTGGGCGACATTAATACCAAGTACCATTAATATCCTTCAAGGCTATTAAACGTTCTGAGCCAGACAATACTTGTGTATATTTAAATGACCGACTGATCAAATCGACCGACCAAACCGACCGACAGCAAAACTTCATCACGTGACACCCGATCCCCACCCCCATTTGAATGATCTCAACAAACCTGTTCCAATGAGGGGGCAAATCATATGCTTTAGTTGAAATTTTATGCATTATTTTCAACTGCTTAGTTTGTAAATTACGCAGGTGGATGCCTCCAATTCGTTAGGAAAAGGGTTATATTATCTGCAGCTGTGTAGATGTATATATGGCGGTTATTATCGTAGAAACTTATCTGAGGATTTAAGGGTTGAATCCCTAAAGGAACTCAGGTAAGTAGAGCTGTGCTGGATTACTAGCATGACAGGAGCCAGGAAGCAGTTTTTTTCCCAATCTTTACCAATGGGGAGGGAGGGGATAATATGAAGTTTAGGAGAAGACTCAAACATCACCTTTACGATGGACAACAAATGATGAGTGATAACTATAGTTGGCCCTGACTTTCAATCAGGTGAGCTGATAATTAAGGAATAATATCATACAAGTTTGGGTGAAAATGAACTAGAGTACTTTCTTGGTTCATTATACAACTAGAAGCAAGTGGTGAATGGGGGAATTTTTGTCTTCATCGGTAAGGATATAGTGTTAGTGAAGAGCTTGAAAAACATAATTCAAGCACTTTTCAGGACCTTTCAAGGATCCTGTGGTTAATTTCCAAGCACCGAAACCTCACAAAAATTACTCACATTTTACTATCAACCTTTGTTTCCACACTCAATAAGCTTTCATAAAAAACACTGATCCATGAAGTCAAGACATTTTCTCTTCATCCATTTGGTAAAATCAGTATTACATTATGGTGAGTGTTATTATTTGCTGTCAATATTCCAGTTATTGTCTTCTCAAAGGCTGTTCTTTGGGCGACTTCAACATTTATACATTTTCAAACACAGATTGAGGAAATGAGTGGAAGAAGATTGTTTAGGTATGGAACATTTGCAAGAAGATACTGTATTGCATCAAACATTTTAATATGGATGACCACTAAGTTCTTGTGCTGTGCGAATACTACCAAGAGGAAAAAAAAACACTGGGGCCTGTTTGTGGGGAAAAGCAGGGTTTAATAAAATAAAAAATTATTTTCACACTAATGTTTGCCATGCAAAGATTTTTCTGTTCTGTCAGTCTGAAAAACCATATTCTGGCACCATAATAGAATTTCAAAAGGTTTTCGTGGGGTAGATTGGCGATAATTGTGTACACACAACAGCAATGAACGGCTTGAGTTTACAACTCTCCTAACTCTTAAAAGACCTATTGCCATCTTTCATTAGTTTTTACAAACTTAGAACAGGTTCCCCAACAGTCTCTTGGTAAATATGCACAGTACAGTCTAAATATATTGGCAGTTGTTTCTAGACAAGTATTGGCTGCCCATATAGGCAGCCAAGACTTGTCTAGACATAGCTGCAAAGTCACAAATCATGAACTGTCTTAATGCAGCAAAAATATAGGAAAAATGCTTGGGCTATTAATGGTTACATTTTCTGACCTTGTGAATGCGAACAGACTACTCGTGTACTTTTGAATGGTATTTTTATTTATCACACACCTATTAATGTAAAACACGGGATTTCCACTCTTCTGCCTGTGCAATAAAAGTTAAAAAATTTATAGTAATTTATATATTTTTTATACTTACTAATGACCCAGACATAGCTGGTGCTAACTCTTAAAAATCTAGGGCCAAACACAAATTTTGCCCCCCAATCCCCAAAATTTGCATCTAAAACCAAAGAAATCATGTCCTGAATGGCCCTCCATACTTCGCCTCTACTGCGCATGCGCAGTGTCAAGGACGTCCCGAAATTGGTGGCATTTATCATTCTTACAATCAGTGCCTGGTCAGCGCTATGTACTCAGCGGGGAGGTATGAGTTCCCAACTCCTGGGAGGGCCATCCCCGTCTGGGTCATTGGTAAGTATAAAAAATATATAAATTTCTATAAATTTTTTAACATTTTTATACTGTACCAATGACCCAGACATAGCTGAATAGTAAAAAGGCTGGAGGGCCTAGGACATAGAGGAAAATCCAATAAGCTCAACTATATAAAATAGAGTCATCCCCTTGAGGAGAAAAGTAGTATTAGGCTTTATATGTATCTTTCTTATTTATGATAAATTAGAAAGACACAACACCCTCCATAACTGAGCATCATAACATTCATGTTCTCTATTAACATCCAGTATAATCCTTATACTAATTATTTTTAAAGTAAGCCAAAAATAAAGTTAGTCCAGAGAATTGAGACTCTTTATACTCTTTTAAAAGTGTCCGAGGATTGTATATTAACGCCTGTTAGACACGTGAGATATTCAAATGCTATACTTTAAAACTATTACATGAATGAATTTTTAAAACATAAACTTTTCACTTTAAAACCATCCCAGTAACAGCTCAGAATTACTGACTCCGGAGGAAGTATCCCCTTGTTTTCATTATAAAACAGGTGACCCAAGGGAACACCCTCCCCCCCCCCCCCTTCCCCTTGCCCTGGGTCAAATAGCCCAGAGCGAAGAGGGCAACAGGACGGAGTCACTGCCGGAACAGAAAGCCTACATAACTATAGTTGCAACTGTTAAGTGAACGACATTCTGAGCAGCAGATAATGGACCTAAACAATGCAGGCCTCCAGAAATGGACTCAATATTTCTAAGATAAAAATTCGTGAATGTAGATGGCTGAGACCAATATGCAGCCTTCATTAAATCTGTAATAGCAACAATATTAGCAGAAGCCCAAGATGTAGAAAGAGCTATTACTTCATGAGCCGAAATCTTAAGCACAGACTGCTGAGTTAAAGATAGATTATCATAAGCAGTACCGATAGTTAATTGAATCCATCTAGCAATAGAATGGACCGTAATGTCCTTTCTATTAGGCATCAGAGACAGAAGCTTTACGTCCTTACTGATAAACTGAGATCTGATTATAATTACATCAAGCTCTAACCGGACAGAGTAAAGGCCTATGCCCGTTCGAAGACAGAAGGGCCTTAATAACAATAGGTTCCGGATATTTATTAGGAGCCTAATTTTTAACCAAAAATCCAACATTAGTAGTAAAGGTAATAGTGTTCCCGATACTACGAAAGTGAGAATAGTCCACCGATAGTGCATGAAGCTCACTGACTCTCCAGCAGAAGAGAAAGCTAAGAGAATTGCTGTCTTAAAAGGCCAGAATTTGAAATCTACTGTCTCAAGAGGCTCAAATGGTTTTCTTTTAGTTTAATAAGAACCCAAGCTAAATTCCATTTAGGAATTAATCTAAGGATTCTAGGTCTATTTATCAAAAAGTATCTAACTAACTTTGATAAAGAGACATTAGACTCAATTGTAAACTATCATGGTGTGCATAGGTATCAGATAACATAGACCTATAACCTTTAATAGAAACAGGTTGCAGTTGATCTCGTCAAACAAGTATACTAGAAAGTTTGCAATGTCTGGTATGGAGGGATCAAAAATATCAACATAATGATCCCTACACCAACGACGGAAGACCTTCCACTTTAGCCGCATAGTATAGCGAAGAGGAGGTCCTCCTACAGTTAGAAATCGCATCCACTGCTCGTCCTGTACAATGCTTGCCGTGCAAGAAGGATCGCACAACGGAATACGTGAAGGTTGAGACCTTGCGGGTTGTGATGAAGTTGACACGATTTCCCCAGCGAAAGAAGATCCTCTCGTGGAGGAAGTTTTCGCGGTAAGTCCCATAGCAGACACCTGAGTAAATTTATCCATGGTCGCTGTGGAGACAGAGATGCTACCAACAGAATTGTATTGTGAATGTTTTATCTTAGCAATATTTGCTGAATCAACAGCGCTGGAGGATACGCATATCCTATCATTCCGTCCTATGAGATCGATAGAGCGTTAACTATATATGCTCGGGGATCCGGACATGGTGACACATACGTCTGTAATTGATTGTTGAGTTGTGTCGCAAATAAGTCTATCATTGACCGCTCCCATTGGTAGCAAATCTGATTGAATACCTGTTTGTTGAGAGTCCATTCTGATGGCAACAAGCGACCCTTCCGTGAAAGGGAGTCTGCTAATACAATCAGAAGACCCGGAATATGACGGAGCGAAGTAGAACTTGGTGTTCTAGAACAAACAGAAGGATTCTTTCTGTTAAATTGAATAACGGAACAGAATGAGTGCCTCCCTGGTTCCGGATATACGCAACTACTGTCATATTATCGGACAGGATTAGGACATGCGTTTCTGAATAATGTTCATCCAATGACGTAGTGCAAGCCAAAATAACATCATTTCTTGGAAGTTTAAGTGCTTGCCTAGAAAACTACGGAACCCAAAGACCCTGGCACTTCGAATCCGTTGGAATGAATGTTGTACCCCAACCTGTTTGACTGGCATCCGTCATAATCGTAAAACTCGGATTCAGCAACTGCAGTGGAACTCTCTGAGTCAACCACCGAATGTTTGCCCAAGTCTGAATCTCTTGTTACACTTGATTGACAAGAGAATGTGTATATCGAGCAATTCATAGATTGCCGAAAGGTTGCCGTCGAAGAGAAGCTTCTCCGAGACCGAAGCGACTCTGAGAGAGTTCTTCACCTTACTATCCACGCGCGTGGATGTAGCTAGGGCTGCGTCACGTCTAACCAACTCCAGGTTGCCACTGGAGGGCGGAGTTATACGTGGAAAAACTACTGCCCTTTAAAGAAATCTCATTGAGGATCATATCCTGGAATTCTTTCCCTTGAAGACGTAATGATAATGCCTTAGAAAGGTGGTCTGCGTATGATAAAGCGTCTAAGTTAAGTCTGTTAGACATTATTGTCGTTTCCAACGTCGTGGTTGGAATTGACATAGACGGTGATAAAGACAATACCCAGTCTTCAGCCTCGTCGTCTAGACGCAGAGGAACTCTCGGTATGCCCTGTCCTGCCATTTCAAATTTATTCCTAGAATTGATGAAAGGCAGATTTAGAGCATTTGCAGACAAGAAACTAGACTAGCCTGTTTTGGTAGCAAGCTTATAAATAGCGTCGTTCAATAATTCGAATGTTCTAGTGACATTATTGGACTGTGTCGGCAACTCAGGGACGATGTCCATGAACCGATCAAAAACTCTGTGTCCAATGACGCTATTAGTCTCTTATCCAGCATTGCAGCATCTTAGTCCGACGGAACAACCTCTGGAAGATAATGCCGGAAGAAATGTATGGCAGCTTCTGTTGTTCCGAAAGGGAAAGCTCGAAATCGTCCGAATCCCTTTCGCCATCCTGTCGGACCCTATGAAGTGCTCGGTCGTCTGTACCTGATGCTTCAGCGGAGCGAACCGACCCAGCATCGTCGGATTATTCCTGATCCGACGGAGATTCTGTCGTTGCTGGGATGCTGCGATAAGTTGTGCTATTTTGGATACCACGTCCGTCACTGAGGCCTGTGGAGAAGCGGTCTTACGATGCTTTGCCGCTGGAAGCTCCGTGTATGTTACCCCGTGCATACTTCTATTATGCGAGCGACCGGAGTGTACAGGCCTCGTGTCCCTTGGCTACCGGATGGCGTGACCTGTTCGCCGTGGAATACCTGAATGACGAAGCTGGCCGGATACTCGAGGTCACGTAGCCAAGGTGTGGTCGTGTGCGCTGCCGTGAGGATGAGGAAGCCTTATCGACAGTCTCTCGGACTGTCTATATAACGGAGCGTCCCGAGCGGCGGACATATGCTCTGAATGCGAAATGTTTGTACCACAACATCCGGTCCCAGATGTTGTTGTACAAGAGAGGGACCTCTCTCGCTCGCAGCCCGGACGGACCTAGACGAGCTAGGAACCGGACTAACAGGCTTCCTCCGATCTCTCCTCTGATCCGTTGTCACTGGGTGTGTACTATTGTCTATTATAGTGCTCGCATCACCCAAATCTCCTTCCTGGACCGCAACGGACGAACCCGGCTGCCGAACCATTCGATGAATGGACGCTACACCGGGTGAGCTAGCGAATGTCAACGTCGTCGATATATACTAAGAACCTCTTAGACGATTGACGTATTTCCATGAGCACTTATTGCCGCTAGCTCTTCATTTAACTATGACGACAGAGGCACACTTTTGAAAGACATCACAGTAACTTTTGCGAACAAGAAACCAGACTTGCTTGTTAATAGCAAGCATAAATATATATAGCGTCGTTCAATAATTCGAAAGTTCCTATGACATTATTGGACTGTGTCGGAAACTGAGGGACGATGTCCCTGAACCGATCAAAAAATTCTTGTGTGCACCGACGCTATCGGTCTCTTATCCGGCATCGCAGCATTCTGGTCCGACGAAACAACCTCTAGAAGACAAAGCCGGATGACATGTACAGTAGCTTATGTTGTTCCGAAAGGGAAAGCTCGAAATCCTCCGAATCCTTTTCGCCATCCTGTCGGACCCTATGAAGTTTTCGGATGTCCGTACCTGATGCTTCAGCGGAGCGTACCGACCCAGCGTCGTCGGATATTACATGATGTGACAGAGATTCTGTCATCGCTGGGATGCTGCGATAAGTTGTGCTATTCGGGATAGCACGTCCGTCACTGAGGCCTGTGGAGTAGCGGTCTTACAATGCTTTGCCGCTGGAAGCTCTGTGTACGTTGACTCCTGCATACTTTTCTTATGCGAACGTCCGGAGTCTACAGGCCTCGTGTCCCTGGCTACCGGATGGCGTGACCTGGTCGCCGTGGATTCTCTGATTGGCGAAGTTGGCTGGATATCCGAGGTCACGTAGCCAAGGTGCGGCCGTGTGTGCTGCCATGAGGATGAGGAAGCCTTATTGACAGTCTCTCCGGACTGTCTATATAACGGAGCGTCCCGAGCGGCGGACGTATGCTCCGAATGCGAAACATTTTGTACCACAACATCTGGGGCCAGATGTTGTTGTACGAGAGAGGGGCCTCTCTCGCTCGCAGCCCGGATGGACCTGGACGAGCTAGGAACCGGATTACAGACTAATAGGCTTCCTCCGTTCTCTCCTCTGATCTGCCGTCACTGGGTGTGCACTTGGTTGATTTATAGTGCTCGCATCACCCAAAACTCCTTTCTAGACCGCAACGGATGAACCCGGCTGCCGAACCATTCGATGAATGGACGCTACACCGGGCAAGCTAGCGGACGTCAAAGGCCGTCGATCCTACTAGGGACCTCTTAGGCATTTGACGTATTTCCATGAGCACTTTGCCGCTAGCTCTTCATTAATTGTGACGACGGAGGCACACATTTGGAAGACATCACGGATACATCACCCTGTTCTTGTTCGTCTGAAATAGAGATTGATAAACTAGAGTGACCCTGCGGAGAAAGGACCGGCATGGCCATTTCCCCGCTAACATACCGTGACACACGCTTCCCATGTTGTCATCGAAATTAACACATACTGAACAGGAGTTAGTGCGAGTACACTGACTACATTTATACAATGATTATGAAAGTCAGAGGAAGATATCCTCTTATTACAATTGAACAATATCCTTTCATTGTGAAAAGAATACAAGTCCTAGTACTCGCACCAACCCCTGAAAACAAAACTACATAATAACATGATCCATTAACATAGAAAAAATAATTGAAATCAAAAAATTTTTTGAAAAAATATTTTTTCAGAAAAGCCCAAGTTTCTGAAAAGTAATGTTGAGCCCCAATGGATCCCAAGCCTAAGTGTGGACAAAAATTTTAAAAATATTTTAAATGAAAGTGTCAATGACACTGTAGCTCAACTTGTCAAGACAAAGACATGTACATGTATAGTATGTGACACAGCAATGACAAACATCTAGGTAATGACCTGATAACAAAGGTACATATAAAGTATTGTAACGGTCTGTACATAAATACTGACCGTTGCCTGTAACAAATGTATAGGTAAAGTATTGTAAAGGTGGGTGACAGTCAGATGCTGAACTAGAAAAAATCTTTGAGTCCCAGAGTGGGTCTGACTGAACCCCAAAATATTTGTTCTCATAGCACAATGATAACAAAGGCACCCCAAAACACACTCGTTCCTGTCCCAAGGTGAAAACAAAAGTACTCAAGAAGTTTTGTGAAGATCAGTTCATAAATACGAGCTGTATAGAACTTGTGACAAAAAACTGATTGGACCTAATTTCGGTACAAAATGGCCACTGGCAGCCATCTTGAATTTTGGACCGTACCCAGAAACACTCATTCTCATCCCAAGGAGATAACAAAGGTACCCAAGAAGTTTTGTGAAGATCGGTTCATAAATACAGCCTCTACCCTGAGCCGTATTGACATGTGTGCTTACATTGTGTAAGTAGCACTGAATAAATCAAAGTTCATCTAATTTGCATAATTTCTGCACGAAAAAAAAACCCTTACAATATGTGATGTATTCCATGTTACTAAACATTCATACAAAAATTTATTAAAATCAGAACTTTCATACAGAAGTTCTATACAAAAGACTGATTGCACTAATTTTGGTACAAAATGGCTGCTGGTGGCCATCTTGAATTTCGGACCACACCCAAAAACACTCGCTCTCGTCCCACGGTGATACCAAAGGTACCCACGAAGTTTCGTAAAGATCGGTTCATAAATACGGCCTCTAGCCCGAGCCGTATTGGCATTTGCACTTACAGTGCTGAAGGTAACCCCAAAAAACATCAAAATTAGTCTAATTTGCACAATTTACGTACGAGAAAAAAAACCGTATTATATGTGATGTATCCCATGGTACTAAACATTCATACAAAAAATTATTCAAATCAGAGCTTTCATATGGAAGTTCTGTACAAAAAACAGATTTCTGCATCGTCGGTACAAAATGGCAGCTGGCAGCCATCTTGAATTTCAGACCGCACCCAAAAACACTCGTTCTCGTCCCACGGTCATAACAAAGGTACCCAAGAAGTTTCGTAAAGATCGGTTCATAAATACGGCCTCTAGCCCGAGCCATAGCAGCTTGGCACTTACAGCTCTGAAAGTAACACTAAATAAATCAAAGTCAGTCTAATTTGCATAATTTACGCACGAGAAAAAAACCCGTATTATATGTGATGTATCCCATGGTACTAAACATTTATACAAAACTTTATTCAAATCAGAACTTTCATACAGAAGTTCTGTACAAAAAACTGATTTTTGCATCATCGGTACAAAATGGCCACTGGCAGCCATCTTGAATTTCGGACCACACCTAAAAACACTCGTTCCCGTCCCAGGGTCATAACAAAGGTACATAAGAAGTTTCGTAAAGATCGGTTCATAAATACGACCTCTAGCCCGAGCCATAGCCAATTGTTGACGTACGGACAGACGGACAGACGGACGGACGGACGGACGGACGGACAGACGGACGACGGGCCATGACAATAGCTCAAATTTGACTTCGTCAAAGTTGAGCTAAAAATTAATGCAACACTTACGAATAATAATAATGTATCCAGTTATGGTTAAACTAACACAAAGACAAGAAATCCCCCTCCACAGAGGCTGTTGTCAATGTAAACAAGAAGTGTAAAAACACCAGAAACATGATTCCAGGCACTGATAACCCTGGCCCGAAATCAGTTACCAATAATACACTATCTGATGCAAAACAGACTTCCAGGGAAGAAACTGCAGAACATCAGATGGTAGATGCAGAACACTATGCCTAAACACCCATAGGTGTGGACGTAAACATGGGGAAAAGAACAGAATTCATTCTGTTATCCAGCTAAAACTCCCAAGAAATTTTAGTAATAATATTACAGAAAATATGCCAAAAGCATGGGAGAACAGCAAGGGGGGACTTAAGGAAAGGGAGAGAGGAAAACACTGAACAAGCAGTGTAACTTTATAGCAAGAATGACCACAACAGGCCCATGCCTCGAAAATAGGTAACTTAACATAATTTCATTAAAAAATTTTAAGTTACAGCCCTGATTATCTTCTGTCACTCATTTTTCCTCTCCTCCTTCTATTTTCTCCTTAGATCCACCATTTCTCTAATATTTATGTGTCTGGCATCATTTAAACTGAGATTTACAAGCACAAAGATCAGTCAGATGTTAACTGATGAAGGGCCAAACAAAGAATGATAAATGGCGCCAATTTCGGGACGTCCTTGGCACTGCGCATGCGCAGTAGAGGCGAAGTATGGAGGGCCATTCAAGACATGATTTCTTTGGTTTTAGATGTAAATTTTGGGGATTGGGGGGCAAAATTTGTGTTTGGCCATAGATTTTTAAGAGTTAGCACCAGCTATGTCTGGATCATTGGTACAGTATAAAAATATAAAATTTTATCGCACATGTGGTGATACAAAACACGTTTGATTTCATTTCCAATGTAAACAGAGAAGGAACCTGTCTAAAAAAAATCATGTCAATCATTGGTCGAATGCACCGGAGTTGAGATTGCTTGGAAATTCCAAGTTCTGCATTTAGATTTGTTTTCCACGGATATTTAAACAAACAGATTCGTGTAAAAAAAAATTTAAAAATAAAAACAACATTCTGACTGCTTGTTCATTGACAAATACTTTCTACAACTGGTCATATAATGATGGAGTGTGCTAAACATATTAGCTATTTAAAAAACTTTTTGTTCTGTTATTCCCCGCAGTTTAGTAAATATTTGAAGTTTGATCACTGTGACCATGACACTGATTAGTACCTATTGGTTTCGACCAATGCTGCAAAAAAATAAAAAGCAAATTAGGGTTGGTACCTGGTCAAAAGTGATGGCTGACTGGCAACGAAGAAAATGCAGCAATTATCCAGTTGAAGGGAGCTTTTAGTTCATTTTTTGCCTAGTCTGGTTGTTACATGGGAGGTGTGTGATAAATACAGAATCGCACATATGTTTGAATGGGTTAAGAATTATCGCACTTGATTGCTTTGGCCCAAAGCAATTGATTGCATCACCATGCAGTAGCATACAATTTTTTTCCTTCATAAATATGTGCCCCACCTTGAGAAGGTTAAGCTTGTTTCATGACAAGTGGAATGGAAGTATATGATTTCAAAAGTTTGATTTCCACTGAAGAGCATTCTAAGAATCCTTTTTCAGCAGAGTAGCCCAAGCTTAACTGCAGAGCAAAGCTGCCTCATTGTTCCATTATTATTATATGGTTAGCAGAGAGATGTTAAAGGTAGTAGTACTTTTCTATTTTTTGAGCAATGTTCAATATAACAAACAATTTTGCTAACAAATTCAGGCCTTTAAATTCCTTCATTTTGGGCACACTCTTTTGTCCTAATTTGGGCACATTAAAACCAGAAATAACAGCCTTATCGTGTTATGTTTTATAGCCATGCCATTCTTTGTGTTTCTATGGTCATATTTGATGGAAGTTTTCTCAAATGCAGAAGAGACACAGAGAATTTATATATTTTTCTTGATGTCTTCACAACTTCTCTAATTTGGACACACCTGTACATGATGCGAAATTGGGGTAATCTAAAGGCCTGGCAAATTATTCTTTAAATAAATGTCTTACCACTCGAGGATGCAGTCTCATGCTGAGGTTCTTCGGGTGAAGTTTTTTTATTAGGACATTCTTTTGAAAAGTGACCTTTTTTGCCACACTTGTAACAACAACCTTAAATGCAAAATCAAAAAGTAATTTACTGCAGAGCAAAAGTGTATCAGGCTTCTATCTTAAATGTATTAAGTTGAAAACTGAAAATGGAATTTCAATTTTTTTACTTCAGGAAATGCACATGAAGACACATATTTTTGTGTACAACTCTTACCTTTAAAGGATGCATTCTCATTTGAATGTTCTCCAGACGAATTTTTACTGGGGCATTGTTTCGAAATGTGACCTCTTCCACCACACTTAAAACAACCTCAAATGAAAAAAATTAAATGTTTGCAGTATTAAATTTAGATACTTTTTCAAACCAAATTCTTGAGTGGCAACAGGCTAAAAAAATACTCTGATGGAAAAAAATTAACAATTTTTTTCAAAAATTCTCTACAAAGACATGAGGAAAGTGTCCAACACTGGAGAAACGTACACCTGATTAAATTTAAGGAAGCAAGGTTTTCAGTGAACATCAACAGTTCAAATCTCATGCCACATACCAAAAGGCACACACACACTGATTTGATACCAGTCACGAATCAGGCAAATAACTGCCAACATTGTTATTTGCTAAACCAATGGATACTTGAGGATCCAAAAGCAGATTGGCAGTTCAGTCTACAAACTCAGACTACTCACACAGCTTTCCTTATTAATCCCTTGCACACTGATGTCAAAATATTAAAATTTCAAGCCCAAATTTTGAGCTCTGTCAAACAACACTGAATTGTTTAAAATCTTAAGTTAGGGGAAAAAATTTCAGTTTGAAATTTTGGAATTTTAACATCAGTTAACAAGTTCAAGGAGTATTAAAGTTAAAATAAGTTAAAATTTGGGCTCCCATTGGGAAGCAAAATAATAACCTAGGGACTTAATTTGAATAAACTGAATCAAACTCCTCTAAGAATGCTGAAAACCAAGTATCAAAAGATTCTGATTACTGGATCTGAAGAATCAGATTTTTACAGATTTATTCCTCATATTGGACTGTGTTAAAATTTGGACTCCAATAGAGAGTCCATATATTCACACATCGGCTTGCTTTTAACAAACTTGAATCTGACTCCCCTAAAGATGTTGTATCCCCAAAATAAAAAAATTCTGACTAGTGGTTCTGGAGAAGATTTTTAAAGAATATTCCCCAGATTGCACAAGTTAAAATTTAGGTTGCCATAGGAACCCCAAACATCAAGTCAAGTACTTGATTTCAACAAGCTTGGATTGGACCTTCTTAAGGATGCTGAACACAAAATATCAAAAGACGCTGACTGGTGGCTCTGAAGGATTGTGAATGGTGGATCTGAAGATTAAGATTATTCCTCATATTGCATTATTTATTGGGGTTTAACGACACTTTTAACAGCCAAGGTCACCTCGCTTCAGACAGTTTTATGGGTGGATGTAGTCGGAGTACCTGGAGAGAACGAGCAAAGGCGACAAATTGTCAGACTCCCCAACATACTAACTCCACACAAGTAGGATTAGCATTGGTTGAAGACAAGTGCACCATCAACGTTTAGTACGCCGTAGTACACAATGCCACAGTGTCCCCACGTGGGTAATTGCATACTGCACTAAGTTAAAATTCGGGCTCCCATAGGAAGCCAAAAAATTGACCAAGGACTTGATTTGGACAAACTTGAATCCCCCCAAATGCCACGCCTCTCATAAGGATACTATATGCTAAATATCAAAAGATTCTGACTAGTGCTGTACAGTTTACCGGTTTCATAAGTCGGTTTCGGTTTTGTTTGAAAACCGAAACTGAAACCGTATAACTGGTAAATGAGTACGGTTTCGTTTTTTCCCTAAAATGTCGGGAAGAGATGTTTTCATTATTCAGTTTGCACTAACAATGTCTGAAATGTCAAGCTTTGTCAGGAAATAACAGTGTCGTCAATGCACGCCATATTCTGGTTGTAAAGGGGTCACTGCAGCGTGTCCAGATCACTCGAAAATGATGTATGACAAGTTGTCAATCACACATCGCTGACGTAAAAATGGGTTGTGTTTTCTGTGAGAATGGCAAAACAGACAGCCAACATGCCTACATTTCACTGATTTCACGAAATACCTTGCGCAATTGGCTTCGTTTTTGAACAGGTTTGTCTGACATAGTCAATCAGTTTAATTAAAGTTACTTATCTGCAATCTGTTGAACAGTGAATAATATCATATCAGAAAAAGGTCTTGGTATTTCATTGTCGTATTCGAAAATAACATTTGCCCCACCACGTGTTTGGGATGGAGTCTGTTGCCTCCCTTGATGTGCTTATCCAGGAAGAGGTTTTACTGCGATTCAGTCTTGGGACGTTCCGACCCGAGGCGATTTGTCCTGAAGGTTTCGGCCCACTAAAAACATGAAACTGCAAGTTCTTATTCTATTTAGTTCAATATATGAAGGCCAAAACGTCTTGAACCGAAACGTCCCGAGGCCAAAACGTCCCAAGACCGAATCGTCCATATCCATGGGGAAAAGCTGCGTTCCGTAATATTGCTGTCAACGTGCCACGGTTGCATTCCCACCAAACTAATTTTAAGGGGGCCAACCAAAGGAACACATCAGCGGTAGAAATAGAAAGTGGAATGGCAAGAGGCAATGCAAAAAAGTTACAATATATAACAGTACACCAGTGACTTTGTGAAATCAATTCCGTTGAGCAAAAACCATTGCATGCGCGAGGTGGGTGGGTTTGGGTTTTTTTTTTGGGGGGGGGGGGGGGGAGGTAGATAGACAATAGGTATTTGGTGAAGTGGTTCGTTTTGAAGCCCACCCATCTACAAACAATATGACTTTCCCATTCCAGGCTGACATGAAATGATTCAAATTATTTTACTAGGGCGGGTGGTGGCACTAGTCACCACTGTGAGTGTGTGTGTGTGTGTGTGTGTGGGTACTGAAAAGAGTCCATACATCAGTTCATTGTCAAATATGTTAGGATGGGTGTCTAGGTGATCCACTTGGCAATGCTTGTTACTATTTGCAGTGCCTGGTAGGGTCGCTTTGCTAGGCTGCCCAGGGCCCCATCCAGGAGTGAGCACTGAACAGAGCCCTGGGAAATTGTGAATTAGCTTTTTTCGCACCCATGTGTTCATATCAACTCATCACTCATCATAGACTCTCTTATGCCTGAACTTAAAGACCAGAGGTGTGGGGGGGGGGGGGGGGGGGGGGGGGGGGCAAGTGCCTAGAATTGGTGAGTGGTGATATTCTGCAAACACTGTAACATTTTATTTTCTTTTATATCTTTTTTGTTTTGATAATGCCTGCCATTTATACACTTAGCACAAGTGCTAGTCACTGCCAATTAAATCATCATTGAAAATATGACAGTATGGGCATTATATTGACACTCCATAGTTTCTATTGGAAACTGCAGATATCTTACTATAAAAAACCGAAAACCGACCTATGAACTGAGTTTTTTTTAAAAAAACGAACCAAAACCGAACCAAAACAAGAAAAATAAAACCGCACAACACTAATTCTGACTGGTAGTTCTGGAGAAGAACATTTTTAAAGACAATTCCCTATATTGCACAAAGTTACAATTTGGGCTATAATAGGGTGACCAAATATCAACCAAGAGACTTGATTTGAACAAATTGGATGTGACCTCCATACCAAATATTAGAAGATTCTGCTTCGTGGATCTGAAGAAGATTTTTAAAGATTAATCCTCATATTACACTAACTAAAAATTTGAGCTCCCATATGGAGCCTAAATATTAACTGAGGGACTTGATCTGAACAAACTTGAATCTGATCCTCGTAAAGATGTTATATACCAAATATCAAAATATTCTGACTTGTGGTTCGGGAGAAGATTAGTTTTCTCACTGGGTTCCTGTATGGAGATCAAATATGAACCAAGGGACTTAATTTGAATAAACTTTTATCTGCCCCTACCCCTCCCCCACCACCCAACCCCCATTCCCTTTGAATTCTGGATATCAGATATCAGAAGCTTTCTGATTGGTGGTTCTGGAAAAGATTTTTAAAATTTTTGACTCAGCATTTTTTTTATTCCCCCCACAGTGAAATTTTTTCTCTGTTCTGTGCAGATTGGGAAATATAGGAGTTCGAAAATATTTCTATTTTCAGTCCTTTAGTTTGCATGCATCAAGTACTTATGTCTCATAAAATACATATCAAATTTGGTTTCAAATCGGCTCATCACTTCAGAAAATAGAAATTTTGGATGGGACCAAAAATCTTGCCCCTCCCGTAACAAAAGCAAATATATTGCCCCACAAACTTCATTTGAACAAACTTTATTCTACACCTCAAAAGGAAGCTCAGTACCAAATACCAAGTCATTGTACCACTTGGTTAATGAGATTTTTTTAAATTTGGGAACTTTTTACTCCACCCTGACCCTACGGAGCATTCAATCACCTCAAATTCCAGTGAAAAATATTCAACGGTTTTGAAGAAGGTGCAAATGCCATGTTCACAGACTGGATGGAAAGTGATCACAATAGTTCTCCCGACATTCAGTCGGGTGAGCTAAAAAATTGACTAAAAATGAAGGAATATAAGCTTGGACAACGTTGTGTCCATGGGCAAAATGTCAAAAAGGGCAGTAACTCTGCAGTGAGATATCCGATCAATATCAAAAGGTGCACAGGTTCACAATGTGATTATGTTCCCAGTTTAAAAAATATTGACCCATAAATGACTGCGACATGTTCCAGACAAAACAGTGTTCACAGACAGATGGATGAACAGGCTGATTTCAGTTAAAAAAAAAAAAAGGGTTTCCTGAAAAAAGTAAAGGAAACCTTTTTTGAAGTTACCCTAATTTCTAATCTGTTTAGACCTGCACCATTCACAGTGAAAATGAATTTTAGAACCTGCCAGCAGTTCAGTTTAACCTCAAGGTGTTAAAAATACTACATACCTGTACTACATCATTATTCTCAGAAGTTTCAATGCTCCTTCAAACAAGATACAGTAGTAATTGTGCCCAAATTACTTAGTGTTTTGTACGCCCTATTTTGCACTGCTCATAGTTTAATTACGATTCCCAAAACAAACATACATAGTATAAGTAAGGCTCTTTGAAGAAAAAAAAATTATAGGTTTCTGAGGGAATTTTTACTGAGTTTTCTGATGAGGGAGTTGGGGGGGGGGGGGGGGGGGGGTCTTTAATCCCTGAAAACAGATTGAAATGTCTCAGAAATTTGAAATATTTACTCTCCTGAGAATGTTTCATCATTCTAAAGTTGTTTTTAGATGCCACAGATTTCATCATACTTAATACACATCAAAGTTTGTGAAGAAATGACGTTAATCAGTGTTGATTTTTATTGTTAACCCTCTGCACACTGATGTCAAAACACTGAACTTCCAAGCAGCAAATATTTCCCATAATGCAACAAGGAATTTACCCAATTCAGTCTTGATTGACAGAGCTCATGGAGCTCTGTCAAACAGACTGAATTGGCTTAATTTCTTGTTGCATCTTGTTGCATCCTATTTATCCGGGGTTCCCGCAGGGATGAAATTTTGATATTTAGACATTAGTGTACAGAGGGATAAATTTCATTATACCTTTGAGTTGAACAGAATTTTTGTGTGATGTAATCTGTATGTGCATGTTAAATTTGGAAACCATAAGCCAGAGAATAGAAATAATTTTGAGTGTGAATTACTTTGTGATGGATGGATGGGACATGCACCATGACCGATTTTCTTACAGTCTGTAACACCTCCTCAAGATATAGATCCATCTAAAGTTTGGTAAATATTAGTCTAATAGTAGAGGCACTGGGAGTTTGAATTGTTTTGGGAATGAATGGACAGATGGAAAAGACCTATGAATAACATATACAGTGGAACCCTGTTAATTGAACAGCCATATTTTTCAATTAACAGTATAGAATTAACTGTTAACCCGCTGAGTATTCTAAGATAGTTTTCATCAAATCTAGTCATGGCTGCTTCGAAGCAGCCATGGCTAGATTTGTTGAAAAATTCTTCTAATTTAACTTGAGAAATCATCAGTGAAAAAATCCATTAATTTATAGAGTGGAAATTTAATTAAATGTGGCCAAATTATACATAATTTAATATCAAGAGAAATCCTGTCCTGTGCAGGAATATCTGCTATTGCCATGCAAAGAGTTAAAACAGAAATTTGGTTATTTTCTGTATTCTAGTGATACAGCTCTGTCAAACAAGAAATAAACTAGAGGTACTGTGAGCAAGCTCACAAAGTGATACCCCCCGCGCCTGTCAGATCGGAATTATATTGCTTCATCCTCATGTTCATATGGAGTTCTTCCATTATGTAAAGTTTCATGAAAATTCTTCAAACGGTTTAGGAGGAGTTGTGCAGGGGGGGGGGGGGGGGGGGGTATAAAAATTAAATGCCTGTATTTTGAATTAATGAGGCCAAATATGTTTATAAACATATATTTTATGAATTTTTCTTCAATTAACAGGAGTTTAGTCAAAAACCTATATACAATTAACAGGTCCAATTTGCATTGAAGGTGGGATGAATGATTTGCTGATTGAAAATTATATGCAATTAACAAGGTTATGCAATAAAAAGATATCCAAATAAATGGGCTCAACAGTACTTTTAATATGGGCCATTTACCATCCCCAACATGTATATACATGACATAATTGGTAACCCTAATACATAGGGAAGGAATTATTAGTGTGAATTGTTCATCGAATAGAATGGATAAATGGATGGACATATTGAGCCAGACCATAAATTTCACACCCTTGTTGTGGTGGCAGGTGATAATAATACCACAAAAGTCAAAAACCAAATAGTTTCCAAACACTGAAGATAATGTTTAAATTTTACAATTTTTCATAACTTTCAATACAGTTCTCATGGAATTTGTCAGACTACGACAAATCTGGTAAATTTACAACTAATCAGACAAAAATGGAAACAATTATGAACAATGGTCCATTATCAAGAAATATTATTGTGAAAAAATCATGACATCGACGCCGTAGCTGTGACAGGTGGTGCAATCTCACAAAATTCTTAGTTCATCAAGGGCCATAACTCCAAGAAAAATATTTGGAACAACACATGCACTGAACAGTGGCTAGACATCAATAAGATACACTTACATGCCAAATATAAGGTCATTCCATCAAGTATTTCAAAAGGTATTGAGTTTTGAAACTCGTTGGTCACAGACAGACCGACATGAAACTCGTTGGTCACAGACAGACAGACCGACATTGCCACTTATAGAGTTGCCAGCCACAGCTAAAAATGCTGCTATGGAGTCATTGGGTAAACATTTATGAACTGAATAGTTTCACTTTTTCTGAATGTAGATTTTGTACACACTAGAAATGCTTATGTAATTTATAATCAAAATCATAGCAAACATGCTTGTAGAGCATCCACAAGCACATTGACAGGGCTTTGTAATTTGCCTGAACCATCATATCTTTCATAGGAAAGGTCATGCAAACTTTGCTTTGGCATCACTCTTTGCCAAGGCCTTTACTAATATTCCTGGACTCAGGTTTTGTAAATGTCTAGAGAATAGACAATTATTACAATGTGTGAAATATAATCATCATTAGAAAAGAAAGTACTTGTGGACACCCTCAGATCAGTTGTAACTGCTCAACCAGTTTTCTGGTTCCTTTCAATAATAAATTGAATTTAATCTTTAAAAAATTATCTTCAAATGTTTACGAATAGGGTTAATGAACAAATTCACCAAATTTCAAAAGCCGCTTCAGATTTTTTCTGACTGGTAAATCCTGCACTCTCATATTTACCAAACCAACTGCCTTGTCTATTTTTAGTCAGTTTAGTTTGGTTCAGTGAGGATTTTTAATAGCTATAAGAACCCTGTAATTAGAGCTGGGTCGGTGTCGATGTTTTCGGTTTGGTTTTGGTTTTGGACCACCACCAAAAAACCGCATCACATTAACTTGAAAACGCCAACATTTTCGGTGGCAGGTAAAATCCGTTCTCCATTGCACATGTAGTTTTGATATTTAACAATGGTGGAACAGGCTAAAAGTCTGTGGGTTACAGTATTTGAATGAATCGAGAACGGGAAATGCAAATGTAAACTTTGTGACAAAGTCATATCACATTATCGGCATCACGAGGCACTACTTAAAGGCCATATAAAGTCCTCGCACAAAAAAACAATTTACTGAAATTGAAAGATCCATTTAGAGGTGTGCTGATACCAGAGTTATCGGTTTTGCCGATACTGATATCCACTGTTCTAGATATTGGCCAATATCGATACTTCATTGGCTTGGGAATAAGCACATCTTAAGTCAACCTGTCAAAACAGCAAACATTGATAGCATGTTGTAATCTATACAGTGTTTTCTTGGCACCGATAGTCGATACGTGAGTTTTGTTGCAGATCACATCAAAGAGAAAAACTGGAAATAATACATACCACCATTGGAAGAAATTTTACCCAATAACTAACTTTAAAAAAATACATATTATGCTGGTGTCATATTGTAAACAAAGTCTCCGGGAATTGTTTTACATGACAACCAAGGGAAACCAAAAGCATCTTTTTAAAACAGACTATAATTCCAGGAACTGTTAAAATGTTTCCAGGAAACTGGGTGATTGCCATGTGCTTTTTTAAAAAAATAAACAACAAAGATTAACACCTGATCAACGTCTTGTTTATTTTGATGAGCTTGAATTTGTGTCATTTTGTTTTGATATTGATTATCACTCAACCTTCTGACATCAATTCATCAGATGAAAACTTGCACCAGAGAATCAAAATATAGTCAAGAAAGTTAGTTTAAAGTAAACAAAACAGAAGCAAGACACTTTGCAGTAGCTTTGCATTGTACTGGAGTCGTGACACTATGGCCGGCTGCTGATTGGTCATGATTCCTTTGTAGGCATGGTCTATGCTCAAGTCTTCAATCTTCAAAGATAATTGAAGACAGTGAAGTGACATGTGGTCTGTACATTGCACATGAGTAATGGAAATTTTCTTTTGTTGACAATCCAAAATAGGAGATAAATGAATAGGGGCGCAACACTGAACAGTGATTTATTTGAATAAAATATCACTTACTATAATGTAATTATATGGAGAACAGTGTTGTAATTATATGGAGAACACTGAACGGAAAGTTAAAACTCTACAAATTTGTACATAATTTGAACTTTACAATATACATCAATAAGTCAAACATTCTTTTCAGTTCTATTAATTTATCTATGTCAAAGACTGATTATGTTTCGACGTTATTCACACACTGCACTGGGTAAGCAACTTTGCAAAAACAACCTAAATTCATTGAATGAACTTGGCCTGTTCCACCACCGATAACTGCACCGCAACCGCGGTTTTACTTCTTAAAAATCACAGACACCGACTTGAAAATACGTCACCGACCCACCTCTACCTGTAATGATTGCAAATGATTTTAGTCATGAGTCAAGTAAATAGAATGAGGTAACACACTTCACTTTTAACCCTTTACCTAACCTGAAAGGCAGACGACACTTGCAACCAAATAACATTCTTGAATAATCAATTCTTTTATTTTTGGAGGCAAAAACATAGCTTATGAGTCCTCAGTGGAACAAGTTCAATGAGCTCATTCCAATGAGGGGTCATAAGCTATGTTTTTGAGACAAAAAATAAAAAAAATAATGAAAATTGAATGGTGATTTTTGGGAATAGTGCAGGCCAGTTTTTTTACAATTACATTAGGTAAAGACTTAATATATAAGAAAGAATAAAAAGGAATTATCTGTTACTTTATATCTGAATTATCTGTTGCTTGTATGAATGTTGGGTGACGTGTTAAGTTGCATGAAGTGAATAGCCGATATAATAAACAACAATGAAAGTGTCAATGACACTGCAGCTTAACTTGGCTGTGTGTGGTGTTTGATGTCAAGGATGATGTTCAATGTTTATGAAAGAATTATGAAATAAGACAAGAATTGTGATAATTGAGAATATGTTAAGTTCTGTACCCTACATGTTATGTTTTCAACAAGAATAATTTGCGGTGTATACTGTACTAAGAGAATTAAGGTCTGGGTTGATGTGGCCCTCACAGTTAACGTATGTCAATCAAAGTTACCAAGTTGCAGTATGATCATTCCAAAATGAGACATCCTACCAAATTACAATGAAATCCCTTCATGAATATATCACTTGTAGACTTTACTAAAGGAATCTAGGTCATGTGCCAGCCTGGTGGTCACAGTTGACCAATCTCGACCAAAATAGGAGTCTCATCTGGATATCACACTGAGTTACCCTACCAAGTTACAATGAACTCCCTTCATAAAAACAACATGTAGACAGTGCTAAAGGAATCTAGGTCATGTGCTCAAGTAGCGGTAATGGATGACAGATTTTAACCAAAATACTACAGTCTCAGCTTGACATCATATCGAGTTATCCTACCAAGTTACAACGATATCACTTCATACATATGAACTGTAGACTGTGCTAAACAAATCCAGGTCATGCCTGTGCATCATTCACAGTTGACTGATCACACCCAAAATAGGACGTTCTTATCTAGACATTATACTGAGTCATCCTACCAATTTACAATGAAATCCCTTCATAAATGCAACCTGCAGACTGTGCTAAAGGAATCTAGGTAACATGCCCGTGGCCATCACAGTTGACTGAACCCGACCAAAACAGGATGTTCTCATCTGGACATTATACAGAGTCATCCTACCAAGTTACAATGAAATCCCTTTATAAATACGACCTGTAGACTGCGCTAAAGGTTTTGGGGCCCACACAGCCATCACGGTTGATCGATGGCGACCAAAATGGGACGTTCTCATCTAGACATGACCTCGAACCTGCATATGAAATTTTGTGATGATCGGACAAGAACTACGGGGAATAGCCTCAGATAAAGAAAATGTGAACAGACTCACAGATTTCCACATGCGTGATGGCAATAGCTTATCTTGACTTTGTCAAGTTAAGCTAAAAATGTAACAGGAGGGATCTTAAGTCTCAACAATTTATACTATGGAAATCTCAAATGATAACACTTATTAAGGACTTTGAATCAGTGGGATCAGTTTTTGAACAGAAGACGGCTTTATAGTTTTCAACAATGGCTAATACAGGCAGTCATGGATACGATAGGGGACAGTTAGGGTGAACAGCCATTACCTACATGAATACAATTTCTAAATTAATTCATCTGTATCATAATGAATATAATCTATACCTGTTTCAACACTGACAACCTTTTCAGTCTTCAATTGCAAATGAATGATTTGGGTGTAACAGGTGCATGAAATTCAGGAACTTTTTGGCCAACCTGGGGCAACTCCCATTGCACCTTTACACACACCTAGAATCATTTTAACAGATGGAATGGGTAAAAGCAATAACAATTTTATCAGATGGGAAAAATATTCATCAAGTTATGAAAAACTTGTCTCAACATATCACATACAAGAAATTTTGTTAGTCTTGAAAAGAAATTGGATTAGTATGTTTTGAACCAATCAAAGTAGAAGTTACCCTGTGTTTTCTGTTTACTCTTTTCCGAGTCATTACTCTGATTGGAATCTTGTGCCTTTCTTCCATGTACCTTCGGTTCTGCAGCCTTTGGTGTTGATGATCTATTATCAGCAATCTGGACATCCAAATCACTGCACTCATGCAACACTCTCAAAGTTGCATTCTTGTCAGAAAATCTCAAGAAGATAAGACTATTAAAGGGGAAAAAAGAGAGAACATTAATAGTCAAAATGTATTTTGCCAACTTGCCAGGTAGGCAGCCAAATCAAAGAAAAACCCAGTGTCAACTATGGAAAATGATATTCTTGTCAGGATGTTCAATATTAACATCTTTTTAAAATTGAATTTCTGAATATCAGGGTTCTGGCAGGCAAGGACAGATGAAATTTAAGGCTATTCAGGGGCATTTCTTGACATTTGTTAGCATTTTTCAAGGGGTAAAGAGCCAAATTCAAGGATTTTCATGGCCCCCGCCTTCACTAGTACTAATTAGGAACTACTGGACATAACCCTCAATAAAGGAGGCGGGAGGAAGAGGTAACAACCAAAAGGTCTTAATTAGGAGTATGCCGTCACTGATGATGGCATATAAAACATTTTTGTTAGCATAATGCATTTTGTTGGCATTTTTATTTTGTGAATATTCAAGGCTTTATGAGGCCCCAAGGCCCATTTTCCAGAATTTCAAAGCTTTGAATGGCCCTCATTCCTTAAATCCAAGGTCCCAAGGAAACCCCAGAATATACCTGGAAATAATTTCACCTTCACTGCTGTCAGAATGAATGACTACCATGAACAATAACTTCACATTATTAGAGCAATACTTGACACCTTTATATCAACAACTTTGTATTATTTTAAATTATGACTCCAATGAAACACCCAGCACATGTCTTATCATTAACAATCAAAAACAAATTGTATGGAAGCAAGGGCTGTAAACAGAACACATGAACACAAAATTAATCTCCTGTCCTTCCAAGAAAGCAAATTATCAACTCTTGCAGTATCTCACATTTCTATAGAGGCTGGTCATGTATTGACAGAGAAATAAACAAATGAAATCACTCTTTCAATATGACTTGTCCCAGTCATAATGGTCCTTCAGTCACCACCCTGTTCACACAATAATAAATAGTTAGTGACAAACATTTTACTGACTTTCATCTATTTTCATCATTTCAGTCATTTTCTTCGAAAGTGGGGGTATAATAAAGAAAACTTAATGCCGAGATCATTAAACAGACTGATAACTTCATGAACCATAACATATTTTATGCGGCTTATATTTTTAAGTGGCTTCAAAACTTTTATGTGGCTGTCCCTATATTTTTAAGTGGCTTCCCAACTTTTATGTGGCTGTCCATATATAATTTTATGAGTCTTATAGTTTTACGTCTCTTCCCATCTTTTATGTGGCTATCAGTTATGTGGCTACCAATGGATGGATGTCTAAAAATTTGGACATTGCTTTTCCAACCTTTAATGTGACTATGATGTAATGTGTCTTATTTAGTCATAAAGATGATTTTTAGAAGTCCAAAAAATGTCTGTTATGTGGCTAGCCACATAACAGAAATTAGCCAATTAAATAGCCTTTTTGCCAAATCTTAGCCACATAAGTAGTCATTTGTAAACACAGAAAGATGGATGGTCAGATGGACGGATGCTCCTACAAATCAGGTTTATATGGCTACAAGATTTGAGGAATTTAAAATGCATGGACAACCACTGAAAACTCTTATTTAAGTCTAATTTCTAGGTGGTAGCAAACCCTAACCCCTTCAACTTGCTGACCCAAACCCAAACCCAAACCCTTACCCTAACATAAAATCCCTGAAAATACAATACCCACTTTTTGTCACTTAAACCATTTGCCACATAAACCATTTTAGCCACATAAAAAACATTTTACTTTTTAGACACATTTTAGAAACCATTTGTTAGTTCAAATTTATGTGGCTAGTCACATAAATCAGACTAGACACATAACAGTGCTGTGTACCAACAACTAGACACATAAACCTGATTTGTTTGGTCGGACAGACAGAGAGACAAACAGACAGAGACACAGACAGACCCATGTAGTCCAGTATACCCTCCAATCTCATTAAGAGTGGGAGATAAATATGATTGGAGCCATTTAAATGTTGTAGGGTGGAACGCTGTTTATTCTTCACTTTGCCAGTGGATATTATTCTAGCAACAACTAGAGCATTCATTCTAAGATATCTTGTTTGACAGAGCTCATGGAGCTCTGTCAAACAAAATATAAGAGATTAAAAACCTGTGTCGGATGTAGTAAGGCCAAATGGGCCTATAAACACAGAGAATCCTGTGATTATAAGGGTAATTTCTTGACATATTCAAAGATTTGTTTATTCAGTTAACAGGAGTTTACTTCATTATCCATATGCAATAAACGGGTCAAATTTGTACTGAAGGTATGGCAAAATGGTTTTGTGTTTGGAAGTTATACTCTGTTAACAGGGTTATTCAGTTAAAAGATTACCAATCAAGTGAGCTCCACTGTACTAGCATTTCTGACTGGAGCACAAATATGGGCTTTCTGCACTCCATCAGTTAAACATTTCATAAAATGAAAATTGTGAGTGTGATGGCTTACTGGTTAAAGAAAATACTTGGGGTCGATGGTTTTGATCCTGACTGGCGTCATCTGTGCTGAGTCCTTAGGCAAGACACTTCCTCCTTACTGTTTATGTGCACAACTTAAAGGCTTCATATTCAGTGGATGTGGTTCATATTATCTTTGAAATATTCATATTATCTTTGAAATAAAATTAGTTAGTCTTCACTGATTTGCCTCGTTAAAATTTATGGGAGAGTGCCTTCTGGCACTCTCCCATAAATTGCAACAAGGCAAAGACCTGTGAATAAATCGTATGACCAACTGGATTTGTCATTTGACATGAATACCCCTGCGGAGTAGCATTACTGAGCATTTAATTTAAATGCCTGTAGCATAATTAACTGTTTACAATAAGTCCATATATACCAGTAAATAGGAAAAAAAAACAAACAATTGTAATATTTCCATATCCAACAGTCTGGGAAAACTGATATTCTAAATACTTCCAAGTTTAAATTAAAGTTAAGAAACTTTGTAAAATCAGAACCAGGCTCATCAAAATTCTATTCTTCTAGTAGATGTCTATGACAAAGGCACATACTAAAACCAGTGTATAGCCAAACAAGAAGAATGTTACTAAGGTAACACATGACCCCCTCCCCCCATGACCTTCAAATTGCAGATGCGGCAGAAACTATTACACATGACACACCTTCTGACTGTCCTTAACATTTGTAAAAAGTTTAACAATTGTACTATGATTCGTTTCTGAGTTATGGCTGAGACACGAATATTGACTGATTTTTAGTGTGACCTTGAAATGTGACCTTGATCTTGAAACTACGAACCCGGCTATGGTGTGTGACACATCCTCCCATTGTCCTTTATAATTGTGTGACGTTTGATGACTGAAGCCCTAACAGTTTTCGAGTTATTGGCTTGGACACACACACACACACACACATGGACGGACACACACACGCACACTTCAATCACTATATGGCACCCAACTTAAGTCGGGGGCATAAAAAAAAGTCAAAATTAATGCTGAAGGTAAATCAGCAAAAAAGATTGACTATTTAGGGGCCATAACTCTTCTGCTAATCATCGGATCAGGCTGGTTTTCAAACTCGCCGTGTAGATTCTTTGGTTAAACTCAAATACTGCATACTGGCCCAATCAATCAATACTTGTTGAAGTTATCATGCCAAGGAATGAAAAATTTGTTAACATCGAATATTTGGGGCCATAACTCTGCCCCTAATAATCGATCTAAGCTGGTTTTTCGAACCTGACCTGACCTGTAGATTGTTTGGTTAAACTCAAATACCGAATATTGGCACAATCAATATTTGTCGAAGTTAAACAAAAAAAATCTATTTTTTTTTTAGTAAATTTTGTTTCTTAACACACCTACCACAATTGTTTACAATTGGCTGTAATGTAAGTGCAAGCCCTACTTCGGAACTAACTCAAGCTGAGAAATTTTTCCAAACAAGTAGGAAAAGAGAAAGAGTGCAAAAGCACGAAAAAGATCGAAAAAGGGTCGAGCGAGACCAGCGCTCGACATTACAGGTACTCTCTCTGCACACCTCTTGCATTTACTGAGCGCATGCGCAACAACCGTGACGTTAATTCCGTACTTCCGCCAACGAGAAGTTTGTGATTTTGCGGGGAGGCATTGATATCAAAGATATCCCCAGGAGGATGGGCCTCTGGTATACAATTGTGGTAGGTACGTTAAGAAACAAAATTTACTAAAAAATTTTAATTTCTTCTCAACCTACTCACAATTGTTTACAATTGGCTGAATAAACAATAGGAGGTGAAGCACATAACCAATACCAACAAGAGCAGCAGAAAGAAATGCAAGGAGGGCAGAGAATAATAGCGAAACCTGTAACGAAGAAAGAGAGAAGGCACCTGAAAAGAACAAGGCTGAGCACAGCACAAACCCGATAAAACAAATTTAACGAGGGTGCACAACAGCCTGAGGAGAAACGAGAGGGCCTAAAGAAAAAAGATCCTCAGATTGCTGCTGTAGGTGTCAGAGATAAAAGGAGGAGAAGGTAGAAGCATTTCTCCAGTAAGCCGGATTCATAACATCCCAGAGCGAAACAGCATCTCTTCCGACCCCTCCGAATGAACAGAGTGCGATTAATGAAGGTCTTGATCGCCTGAACAGGACAAAGAAGAGGCCACCGGCCATCGACTGCAGGAAGAGCCCGAATGCAGATGGGAGGAGGTACCGAATCAGGAAATTGATTCTTGGCTAGAAAAGAGCAATCAGTAGTGAAGGTGACGCTGTTAGCCTCATTTCTGAAGAAAGCAGAATCAACAGATAGCGCATGAAGCTCACAGACACGTCTGGCAGAAGCAAACGCTAGAAGGAAAGTCGTCTTACAGGTGAGAAAACGCATATCGGTCTCAGATAAAGGCTCGAATGGCACCCCCTCCAAACAATGCAACACCCATGCCAAGTTCCACTTGGGCGTAAGACGCAATACTCGAGGCCTCTTCAAAGAAAAGTGCCGAATGAGTTTGGAGAGAAAAAGATTATGACCGATGCACCCCTTTCCCACATAAGAGAAAGTATCAAACAGCATAGACCGATAGCCCTTTATCGTAATAGGCTGGAGGCCCTAGGAGTCAAAAAGGTATACCAGAAAATCTGCAATTTGAGCGATTGACAGAATACGGTAATCCACATTTTGAGCTGTACACCAGTGGCAGAAAACCTTCCACTTAGCAGCATAAGTCATGACCAGTGGAATGTCGGCGTGATGCAGAAATGCACTCCACTGATCGTCTCGAAAAACCTCTTTGTCAAAGACAGGACCTGATAAAAGACAGGCATGAAGGGATAGGCTCGCCAGGTTATTGTGATACTTCCTGGACCGACCCTGGGAAAGAAGATCGCGACGTAGAGGTAGACAAATCGGCCGATCTGCCAACAGAGGGCGCAGCAGGGTAGATTCTTTGGTTAAACTGAAATACCAAATATTGGCCCAATCAATGAATATTTGTTGAAGTTATCTTGCTAACAAATGAAAACTTCATTAAAATAAATTATTTAGGAGGTCTCTACTCTGCCCCTTATTATCAGACTAGGCTGGTTTTCAAACTTGACTTGCATATTCCTCAGTTGAACTAAAATACCAAATACTGGCCCAATCAATTTTTATTTGTTGAAGTTGCCGTGCAAACGAACGAAAACTTCATTAAAATCAACTAATTAGGAGCCAAAACTCCGCCTCTAATTATAGGGCTATGCTGGTTTTCGAACTTGACCTGTAGATTCTTCAGTTGAACTCAAAATACGAGATACTGGACCAATCAATGAATATTTGTTGAAGTAATCACACTAATGAAAGAAAATTAATTAAAACTGACTAATAAGTAGCAATAACTCTGCCCATGATCATCGAATCAGGTTGGTTTTTGAACTTGATCATAAAAGTGTTAACCAATCGGATAATATTTGTTGAAGTTATGGTACTAACAAGCACAGGAATGACGGATGAAGGTAACACTATATGCCCGGCCACTTTATGGAACATGCATAAAAAAAATTCAGCACTCAACCAGTTATTTAAGTGGAACATAATAGCTTTGTCGGAGTCAAAATTTTCTGTAACCTTGTGAAGGTATGCATGTTTTGGTAGTTTAAACTTTGGAGTTACAGATCTGTAATGAGTTCTCAATAGGACACTTACCACTATTGACAATGGGATAAGAGCTTTTCAATGTATTTACATGCCTCTTTGGCCACCAGATGTGGGACATGCAATGTTGAACTAGTTTTGAGCGTTATACCTATCATTTACTCCTAACTCTTGATTTTCTGAATATATCCACAAATTGCATTTGTACCCTTTACCTAACACAGTATTTTTAAAAAATAAATTAAATTTCACATTTTTCGAAAAATCTCGGAAGTTTCTCAATAAAACCATACAAATATAGATATCATTACAACCAGCTCAAAGAGTTAGTTCTAATGATATCCATATTTGTATGGTTTTATTGAGAAACTTCCGAGATATTTTTGGCTGTGGTAGGCTTGTCTGGTTAATTTTCTGGCCGCTAAGTTAGGTAAAGGGTTAAGCTTAGGAGTTTAACCTTTTACCTAACAAATCAGCCACATCCACCTGTGTAATTTACAAACTGAGATGTTAAAAAAATAATTTTTTACACACAAAACTTCAGTAAAACCATGTGCCTCCTAATCAAAACAAACTTATTGACCTTGTTCCAATGAGAGATCACATAATGTGGTTTTGTGAAAAATATTTTTAAAAAATAAAAATTTATTAACATGAGAATTGGGTAAAGGGTTAATTAGTTCTATGGACTGAGAAGTTTCCAATTGGGAATTAAGAATACCCTGACCCAGACTCGACTGGAATGGCATTATATTTGGCTGCTCTCGTCACTCAGAAAAATTCCTGTCAGCCCATTTTTGGTTCACAACTAGTGATTAACGGATGTCTGGCAATTGCATCTTACATCGGCCAATTTTAAGCCATCGGTTGACCAGCGATAGAAGAGTTTGAACATCAGCTTGTGCCGATGGATCCATGAAACACCAAATTGTTCATATTTACATTCTATTCACAACCTCATACAAGCAGTAACTAGCTTAATAAGTTGCCACAATGAATGGCAGTAGCGTTGAAACAATTTGCCAATTGTTCGACATAATATCCCAATCCCTGTACAAGCTACACGTACACTAACAGCACCCCTCCAGTACTATGAATTGCTGTTTCATCCTTTGATATCAGAGTCAGCTCGTTTGTAAACAATCTAGTTAGGCCAAAAGAAAAAGGTTTTGGTTCTCAGGCAATTGGTTTTCCAAATTCAGTGAGAGAGGGCGGTTTTTCTTTTTCTTTTTTTTTTTTTTTAACACACCAAGTATATCCTATTCACATGGCCTGACAATACCAATACTCACACTGGACCTTTGGAATGGAATTTTATTTTATGACAGACAAGATACATTTCTGTTTGAAAAAGAATAAACTGAGTCACGGTTAAGTGACGGCGCGGGGTACGTTTTAAGGCTGGAACCCCAAACCAGCAATCCACCAGAGGTACTGCAATACTGGCGTCTTAAACTTTGCTTGAGGTGAAAAGGTTTGTTCTGTTGTTGTGACTTGTCAGCTTAACGATACTGAAATGGTGGCCAGCGTGATGTTTATAAAGAAATTAAAAAAAAGTTCATGATATCAAAGTCTGAGATCACTAAAAATTATTTAAAATCAGCCATGGAACAAAGCAAATTAAATTTGGTGAGACATATTGGGAGGGGGGAGAGGGGGGGGGGGGGCACATTAGGCGTGAAGCACTGACAGCAATTTCCAATGCATGAAAAAAAGAGAGTTCTTCGATAGTTAATTTGATTACCTCCCTTACATTAGTTACCTTTCAACAGTACAAAAATACACTTTTTAATATGCTTCTGGTGAGCTGTTTATACGTCCCAATGCCGCTTCAAACCGTGATGGTTCAGTGGTGGATGAAGGACTTTACTAAAAGCTGTGAGCGTCGGGCCGGGGGAGGGGGTGCCACACCTAGACGGGCTAGGCCCAAGTTTGCCAGAGTGTATTGTCAACCAAATTTTGAAATTTAATCCTAAAATATGTGATTACCTCGCAGCCGAAGCAGATATTCACAATGCACAACCCGTCTCCAGAAGAAAATAAGGGTGGGGGTAGGGGAAGGCGCATACCAAGTGCACCGATGACTGGATTCGCCCTTGTGGTAAAATAATGTGATTGTAACGTTATTGATAGACCATTAAATAGATGTTTCAATGCTTAAGGCAACTATTTAATGCATGTCAATTGCAGTGGCAGCTCACCCTGTCAGGAATGTAATGGACAGGTCCAGGGGACCAGGTCCAGGGTGGGGATAGGGCAAATGTGGGAAGCTACAGATCAAGTTCAGTTGTGCATCGACATATTAACGTAATCGTACCTGGTGTGTTATAGCAAGTCGAGAGGGTTTTTACTGTTTGTTTTACCTCAGTTTCAATAGCACCAACAATGCTTATGTAGGACAACAATTTGCGCTGTAACCTGCGCAGTTGTTGTCTTTATATTTGCTTTTCCTGTCACGTTTCGGAAAAACCAACGTAAACTCAACAACTGCGCAGGTTAGGGCGCAAATGGTGCTCTGATTCTGAAACTATGAAGTCTCAGGTACAAACGAGTGTTGGATTTTCTCGACAGGGATGAAGACATTGGGGTGATAAACAAAGAAAAACAGATAAAATGCAAGTATTTTTTAAATCTTTAATAATAATTTTCCTTTATTCTTTTATCTTATTCAACACGTGGTAACTCGTGAAAACTTACCTATTTCCGTTGCATCCCAAACTGGCAAAACATATAAACTTGCAACTAATTCTTGTTGACCGCATATACTTGAAAATGGGTGTGCGACATGTAAATGAACTTTAGGAAAAAGGGAGGAATTCCAAGCGTGAGTTGGGGGTGCGACGTATACACGGGGGTGATGTATACACAGACATATATGGTATTTTTGCTATACTGCAATGAATGTCTGAGGCTGGCGGTGCATTGTTTACTTTTGGGAAAATCTCGAACCTCCATGAAAAAATTCAATGCAGGGGGGTATTTTTCCAACGCGGCGGTGCCTGAGAATCAAAACCCTTTTTTTTTTGGCCTTACCCAATTCCTCTTTATTTACGGTCAACACAAAGTGGACAATAACAAATGAACATAAAATACACTCATCAGCCGATTGTTATCCCCGCATTTTAAAAAATGCGGGGATATTGTCGTGATCTCTGTCCGTACGTCCGGTTTTGTAATTCGAAACGCTGTAACTTTCTATAGTTGTTCAATAGGGTCTGTGCAATCCAAAAATACCACTTTTAAAGTTTTGCGCCACAAGGTGGCTTCTGTGGAGCCACTTGAAAAATGTGCTAATTTTTCACTTTTCTTTCGAATAATCCCAACCTATGTAATTCAGAGTTCTATAACTGCACTAGGGTGTTGCTAAATGATCTGTAGATGTGCACGAAGGTTTCAGATTTTTCAGGTGCCATGTGGCTGTGCCACCATTGCCACTTTCGTGTTTTCTTAGACCGTTTCCGACAAAAGGCTCCTAGGGTATGTAATTCGAAATGCTAAAACCATGCTCAAATTTTACAGTAGAGTCTGTAGATGCACACAAAGGTTTCGGATTTTTCAGGTGCCACGTGGCTGTGCCACCGTTGCCACTTTCATGTTTTCTTAGACCGTTTCCGGCAAAAGGCTCCTAGGGTATGTAATTTGAAACACTAAAACCATGCTCAAATGTTGCAGTAGGGTCTGTAGATGCGCACGAAGGTTTCGGATTTTTCAGGTGCCAAGTGGCTGTGCCACCGTTGCCACTTTTGTGTTTTCTTAGACCGTTTCCGGCGAAAGGCTCCTAGGGTATGTAATTCGAAAAGCTAAAACCATGCTCAAATGTTGCAGTGGGGTCTGTAGATGCGCACGAAGGTGTCAGACTTTTGGGGTGCCACGTGGCTGTGCCACCGTTGCCACTTTCGTGTTTTCTTAGACCCTTTCTGGTGAAAGGCTCCTAGGGTATGTAATTCGAAACGCTAAAACCATGCTCAAATGTTTCAGTGGGGTCTGTAGATGCGCATGAAGTTTTCGGATTTTTCAGCTGCCAAGTGGCTGTGCCATTGCCACTTTCACGTTTTCTTAGACAGTTTCCGGCGAAAGGCTCCTAGGGTATGTAATTCGCAATCCTAAAACCATGCTCAAATGTTGCAGTAGGGTCTGTAGATGCGCACGAAGGTTTCGGATTTTTGGGGTGCCACCGTTGCCACTTTCGTGTTTTCTTAGACCGTTTCCGATGAAAGGCTCCTAGAATATGTAACTCAAAATGCTAAAAGCATGCTCAGATGTTGCAGTAGGGTCTGTAGATGCGCACAAAGGTTTCAGATTTTTTGGGTGCCACGTGGCTGTGCTACTGTTGCCACTTTAGTGTTTTCTTAAACCGTTTCCAGCAAAAGGCTCCTAGGGTGTGTAATTCGAAACGCTAAAACCATGCTCAAATGTTGCAGTGGGGTCTGTAGATGTGCATGAAGGTTTCGGATTTTTCAGCTGCCATGTGGCTGTGCCACCGTTGCCACTTTCGTGTTTTCTTAGAACGTTTCCGGTGAAAGGCTCCTAGGGTGTGTAATTCGAAACGCTAAAGCCATGCTCAAATGTTGCAGCGGGGTTTGTAGATGTGCACGAAGGTTTTGGATTTTTCAGCTGCCAAGTTGCTGTACCTTTGCCACTTTCGCGTTTTCTTAGACTGTTTCCGGCAAAAGGCTCCTAGGGTATGTAATTCGAAACGCTAAAACCATGCTTAAATGTTGCAATCAGGTCTGTAGATGTGCATGAAGGTTTCGGATTTTTCAGCTGCCATGTGGCTGTGCCAACGTTGCCACTTTCGTGTTTTCTTAGAACGTTTCCGGTGAAAGGCTCCTAGGGTATGTAATTCGAAACGCTAAAACCATGCTCAAATGTTGCAGTGGGGTCTGTAGATGTGCACGAAGGTTTTGGATTTTTCAGCTGCCAAGTTGCTGTACCGTTGCCACTTTCGCGTTTTCTTAGACTATTTCCGGCAAAAGGCTCCTAGGGTATGTAATTCGAAACGCTAAAACCATGCTTAAATGTTGCAATCAGGTCTGTAGATGTGCATGAAGGTTTCGGATTTTTCAGCTGCCATGTGGCTGTGCCAACGTTGCCACTTTCGTGTTTTCTTAGAACGTTTCCGGTGAAAGGCTCCTAGGGTATGTAATTTGAAACGCTAAAACCATGCTCAAATGTTGCAGTGGGGTCTGTAGATGTGCACGAAGGTTTTGGATTTTTCAGCTGCCAAGTTGCTGTACCGTTGCCACTTTCGCATTTTCTTAGACTATTTCCGGCAAAAGGTTCCAAGGGTATGTAATTCGAAACGCTAAAACCATGCTTAAATGTTGCAATCGGGTCTGTAGATGCACTGGAAGGTTTCGGATTATTTCAGGTGCCACATGGCTGTGCCACCATTGCCACTTTCGTGTTTTCTTAGACCGTTTCCGGCGAAAGGCTCCTGGAGTATGTAATTCGAAACGCTAAAACCATGCTGAGATGTTGCTGTAGAGTCTGTAAATGCGCAGGAAGGTTTCGGATTTTGTGGGTGCTACATGGCTGTGTCACTGTTGCCCCTTTTGTGTTTTTTTAGACTGTTTCCGGCGAAAGGCTCCTAGGGTATGTAATTCGAAATGCTGAACACATGCTCAAATGTTGCAGTACGGTCTGTAGATGCACACAAAGGTTTCAGATTTTACAGGTGCCACGTGGCAGTGCCACCGTTTTGCTTTCATGTTTTCTTAGACCCTTTCCGGCAAAAAGCTCCTAGAGTATGTAATTTGAAATGCTAAAACTATGCTCAAATGTTGCAGTAGGGTCTGTAGATGTGCACGAAGGTTTCGGATTTCTGTGGTGCCACGTGGCTGTGCCACCGTTGCCACTTTCATGTTTTCTTAGACCGTTTCCGGCGAAAGGCTCCCAGGGTACATGTATGTAATTCGAAACGCTAAAGCCATCCTCAAATGTTGCAGTGGAGTCTGTAGGTGCACTCGAAGCTGTGTCACCTGTGCCACTCAATATGCTTTTAGTGTGTCATATAATGCATTTCATCTTTGTATCAAACATTCATACAAAGTCAAGGATGCAAATGCGGGGATACACTATAGTGTGCTTTGCACACAAGTAACACCATCTAGTTTTCATAGTCAGAGTTTTACTTCAATCTGTTGTGCATGTTACTTATTTATGTAAACAATCTAAACTAGAGGTACTGTGAGCAAACTCACAAAGTGATACCCCCCGTGCCTGAAATGTATAAGTTAGATTATCTCCCCTTGGAAATGTCAGAACGGAATTATATTGCTTCATGCACATCTTCATATGGAGTTCTTCCATTGTGTAAAGTTTCATGAAAATTCTTCTAACGGTTTAGGAGGAGTTGCGCTTACAAGGATGGACAGACGGTATAAGTTAGATTATCTCCCCTTGGAAATGTCAGAACGGAATTATGTTGCTTCATGCACATCTTCATATGGAGTTCTTCCATTGTGTAAAGTTTCATGAAAATTCTTTAAACGGTTTAGGAGGAGTTGCGCTTACAAGGATGGTCAGATGGACAGATTATCTCCCCTTGGAAATGTCAGAACGGAATTACATTGCTTCATGCACATCCCCATATGGAGTTCTTCTATTGTTTAAAGTTTAATGAAAATTCTTCTAACGGTTTAGGAGGAGTTGCGCTTATGATGGATGGGCAGACGGACAGACGGACGGACAGGGTGATTCCTATATACCCCCCCCCCCCCCCCCCCCCCAAACTTTGTTTGCGGGGGGGTATAAAAATAGTGTATGGCCATTCTGTGCATGAACTCCTGGGATTGGTTATTTTTCCATTCGGGATTTTCCGGCACTAGATGCGTGAATACGAATCTACAAAATCAAGTGAATTGCAGTGTTAGCTATTTGAAAACACATCAATAATGAATGTATTTTCAGTCGTTGATTTCCGCCTCACAACGACAGCAATCTGAATTACTGTGCACAAAACGGGACCTACTTTTGTTTTGACCTGTATATCCACATGGGTTTTGAATCGAAAATTCGAATTAGAACATAAATCAGTAATTAAATCAAGTAAATAAATATATGTCATTTAATTGCCCTTTGATATATTTTATTCAATTTCATCTTGAAACTAAATTTAAATGGAGGAGGAATTTAAAAATAGTATGAAGTAAGTCAGCTATATTCGCTTGATCAAAGATGCTGTGGTGTTAACATGTTTCTGCTGACGTCGTATTTTTATTTTGATACACACAGTGACTCGCTCTTGAAATCCACGGACATATCAAGCTGACTGTACTGTGAAATTAACCCTATTCTATGCATTCTTGAATCTACAACTCCTTTTGGTTATGAATCTGACATTGGCATTCACAATCGGCTGATTGTGTACTCAACTAATCGGTAAGCAGATGATGGTTGCAAATCCTTATCGGTTAATCACTATTCACAACCAACAAATCAACACAATTTACACAAAAATACTGATTTGATTTTTCCTGGTGATAAATCTGGGAACTGATGAAATACAAATTTGTAATACACCTCAACTTACCTTTTGTAAGTATGATATTTATCAATAGGTGCAATCATTGTTATTCTTCGTCTTAAATCCTGAAAAGAAAATATATTTTGAATAATTTTAAATAATTTTCTAAAAATGTCACCATTTCTCTATTCATAATGAAATGACCACAGACCCACAGCCCTTGAAATTAACGTCTCAGTTCTATGGCAGTAAACTGCCGAAGACAAATCATCACCCTATGGCAATTCCATGGCACTTTCATATTTCTTTCTTCTGGCACAGATTTCATAGTTTTTGCTGATAATTGAAAAAAAAAATTTACAGAGTCTTGAAAGTAACTGATAAGTATACCTTCTTTTGTAAATAAAATGTTTGTACTTCTCCGCGTCTTACTTTTTTGTATCTTTTCCACAATGACTAGGTACCCAAGCTCAGGTAAAGGGATTACCAAAGTTCATTCAACTTCAGCCACAAGCGTATGATCATCAAAATCTCCTCAATCTTAATGCTAAAAGCACACTGTTCCATTTTCAGGTCTGAGGTAGTGACCATGGAGAGAGAATTCTATTACAACTAACCCACTTGAAACAACACTGTGAATCGGACATGTTCTTGGCCATCAAGAAGTGGACATCAATTCGATACACTGGACTCCAGATTGTGTATTATGAGGATGTAGGTGCAGCCAGCTTTTGTCACAAGCTAAACACAACTGACATCACAGGGAATTGTTCTCCCTGGGGGACCAACTGATTTGGACTACAGACGATTTTGGATATATTTTTTCTGAATGAGCTGGAGCAGATGTATGGATAATTCAGGCCAGATTTCTATACAAATAGCCAAGTAAAATTCTGGACAATTAGGACCTGGATTCTGGACAATTCGGACGGTGGTGGTGGATGATTCACACTGTGACTTTGATACAGGCACCCACAATCCCTACTGCCTGTGCTGATGAACACGGTTAGGCCCGCGATCTGGCTTATGACCCCAAGTGATTGTATTTCAGAAACTATTAAAGTTTACAATGGCTGCAACAATCACATTAACAATAGTTATTTACTAAGCCGTGAAGCATAGAAGGGAAAGGGCTGGATTCAACACCCCCACCTCCCTTTCCCAAGCTATACCAAGCAAGCAATCAACCCATGACAACAGATTCCCCAACACCCATTTGTCCATTTTTGCAGACTCACTATGAAGATTCAGCCAGAAAGATTAGGCCGCAGTATTTGGATTAGTAGAAAGTCTATACCAAGGTCATTTTGGTATTTTAAAAGTTTTTCTATCCATTCATTTTTTTTAAAATAAATACTATTGTAAATTATATCATATTTTAAATTTCATGTTCTGCAAGTATATGGCACATGGTACTGAACTTACTTCTATTAAACATGAGGCTCCTACAGGGCCTGAAGTGCTCACCTTCAACGTAACCCTATATAAACAGTCCAAGAATGATTCTACATTAAACAATCAGTCTCCATAGGATCCATTGTCAATCTTTGAGGCCCTCAGGTGTGACTAAACTAGTTCAATGTCTTTTCTTCAGTTAATCATTCCTTTTCTTCAGTTAATCATAATGTAAAATGTGGAGCTCGCCTATGGCGCCCCTTGATACAACCTATGTTGAATAATCTTAGTTACACACTTCTAGAGAATACTTAATAAAAGATTTCTAATTCTTCAGCTACATGACCAATTCTGGCTCCCATGGGGGTCCATATATTAACCAAGGCACTCGATTTGAACAGGCTTGAATCTCACCCCACTAGAGATGTTGTATACCAAATATGAAAGCATTCTGATTGGTGGGTCAGAAGAAGAATATATTTAAAGAAATTTCCTCATATTGCACTAAGTTAAAATTTGGGCTACCATAGGGAGCTCAAATATTAACCCAAGAATCCAATGTGAACAAATTTGAATCTGACTCCTCTAAAGATGTTGTAAACCAAATATGAAAGGATTCTGACTAGTGAATCTGAATAAGATTTGCGAAGAAACTGCCTCATATTGCACGAAGTTAAAAACTTGGGTTCCCATAGGGAGCCCAAATATTAACCCAGGCACTCGATTTGAACAAAGTTGAATATGACCCCCCCTAGAGATGTTGTATACCAAATATGAAATGATTCTGACTGGTGGATCTGAAGAAGAAGATTTTTAAAAATTATCCCCCATATTGCACTAAGTTAAAATTTGAGCTTCTGTAGGAAGCCCAAATATTAACCTAGGGACTTGGTTGGAACAATCTTGAATCTGACCCTCATAACAAGGATGTATTTCAAACATTAAAAGATTCTGACTGGTGGTTCTGAAGAAGAAGATTTTTAAAGATTATTCCCTATACTGCCTTAAGTTAAAAATCCGGACTCCTGTGTTGAGCCCACATTTGGTTTGGTATTGGTATTTGGTATTAGTCAAGTACTTACGACCCAATAAGACCACATACCAATTTTGGTTGCAATCGGACCATCGGTTCAGAAAACAGAAATTTTGGGCGAGGCCAAAAATCTTGCCCCTCCCATTACAAAGGCAATTATGGCTCCACGAACTTCGTTTGAACAAATTTGATTCTACACCTCAAAAGGAAGCTCTATACCAAATATTAAGTCATTGTACTCACTGGTTCATGAGAAGAAAATTTTAAAAATATTTTGGGAGCAATTTTCCCCACCCCCTCCCTATGGGCTGGGCAGGTTGAGTTGAACAACAAAAGCTCCACCTTGTGGGACATTATATGCCCATTTTGTATTTTTGAAGGGTTGGGGTAAGGATGGGGGTGAGGGTGAAAATTGTTCGGACCAACCCCATATTCTAACTTGACCTGTATTTTGTTGTGATTAAACAACATACCAAGTTTGGAACCAATCGGAAAACAAATATTAAAAGTTATCATCCGGAAACCAAATATTTGATGCATTCTATGTCCAACAAGGGCCATAATTCAGGGGAACTTCGAAGTTCGAACTGACCCCATATTCGAACTTGACCCATCTTTTGTTTTGATTAAACCATATACCAAGTTTAGGAGTCAATCGAAAAAAAAATACTAAGGTTATCATCTGGAAACCAAATGTTGCTGAACAGACAGACAGACAGATGGACAAATGGACAGACAGACAGACTGATTCCATAATTCAACGGTTTTTCAACAGGCATATAAAATATCAGTCAGGCCATACTGAAGTTATAATCCGGAAAACACAAAATGCACAAATTCAAGAGGAATAACTCTGGAAAGGTACATGCGATTTTGGCCAAAGTGAACTTGAGCTGTGCTTTGTGGTCATAAACAAAATCTGAGAATTTGAAACAAATTAGTCAAGGCAAACTAAAGTTATAATCCGGAAACCACATAATTCACAAATTTGCAATCATTCAAGGGGAATAACTATGGAACGGTACATGCGATTATGGCCAAAGGTGAACTTGAGCTGTGCTTTGTGGTCAAAAACAAAATCTGAGAATTTGAAAAAAATCGGTCAAGGCAAATTAAAGTTATCATCCTGAAACCACAAAATCCACAAATTTGCAATCATTCAAGGGGAATAACTCTGGAAAGGTATATGCGATTGTGGTCAAAAGTAAACTTGAGCTGTATTTTGTGGTCAAAAACAAAAAAACTGAAAATTTGAAATAAATCGGTCAAGGCAAACTAAAGTTATCATCCGGAAACGAGAAGTTGGGCTAAATTCCCATAAATAAAGGGCCATAACTCTACTGCAAATGGGCCCCCAGAAACGGAAATCGAACCCATCCTGTATTTTGTCATACTAAATCCACATGCCAAATTTAACTCAGCTCAAACCATTACAACTAAAATTATCGTCTGGAAACGAAATATGTTCATGGACGGACAGACAGACGGGTGGAGAGACCATTCACATAATACGTCCCCTTTTTGAAACGGGCGTATAAAAACAACATCTGAAAAATTTGGTGTCAAGGCGTTCGGCTTCAAATGAACGGAAACCAATTTTTTTTCAAAAATTGTGTTTTCAAAGGGCCATAACTCTGCAGCAGATGGACTGAGAAATACCAATATCGAACTTGAACTGTATTTCATTGCTAAAAACAACATCTGAAAAATTTGGTGTCAATCTGTCAAGGCGTTCAGCTTTAAATGCACGGAAACCAATTTTTTTAGAAAAATTGTGTTTTCAAATGGCCATAACTCTGCAGCGGATGAACTGAGAAACACCAATATCGAACTTGACCTGTATTTTATTGCTAAAAACAACTTCTGAATGTTTGATGTCGATCCGTCAAGGCATTCGACTTTAAATGAACAGAATCCAAATTGTTTATGGACAGACAGACTGATAACATAATACATCCCGTTGTTATAAACGGGCGTATAAAAATGCAATAACCCTTCGGGACCATCACTCACACACACTTTCACTTGAATTGGCTCAGTGGTTTTGGAGGAGAAGTCTAAAACATATTGTTGATGGATGACGGACAGATGGACAATGGATGGAGAGCAATTAGATAAGCTCAGTTCGACTTCAGTGGTATTAATAGAAACTGTCATTACTTTCATGCTATCTTTCAGATGGCCAAAAGTGATTGTTTGTGGAAAGAATGGTCTGTTGACAAATGAAGGACAACACAATGATGAAAACATGCAGTATTTGTCACTAATTACACATATCTGTCACTGATGTTTTTGATGGAAAAATGTTCTCTCGAAAAGTGTGGTGTTTTAACAGTCCATGATGAAACGATGCCGGTAATTACTGACAAAAAATGTAACTTGTGATCTCCTGAACACAATAGCAGTGTCTGACTTCAGTAACGAGTGTATCCACCACATGCCTGGATGACAGCCTGAACTCTCCTGCTAATGCTACCATTGAGCTTTCTGATACTGTCCAAAGGCAACTGCTGCCACTTCTCATGCAATGCAGCTCCCAAATCAGCCAAATTCTGTACAGGCAGATCCCTTGCTTGCACACTGCATCCAAGAAAGTCCCAGATGTGTTCTAAGGGATTCAAATCGGGGCTCACTGCAGGCAAAGGTAGTGTTGTAATAGCGTTGTTCTGAAGGAATGCTCTCACAGCATGGTGACAATGTGGCCTTGCATTGTCATCCATGAATACAGGGCAAGTAGCCAATGGGTGGTTGTCAAAATGGGGCATGACAACTGGACTGAGAATGTCCCAGATGTACTGATGACCACTGCGATTCCCACGTACAGTCATCATATCAAGTTTACAACTAGAAAGTGTTTTAGCACACTAAAACATATGTCTCCCCTTCCTTTCTATTTTATGCACTACAAATGATCTGGTCTGGACAATTACTCGCTATTTAAAGTACATAAATCTGACCTTGAGGTCAAGGTCACATGAAGGTCATGATGACATGTGGTCTCATTGTGATACATCCACATGTCAATCATCAGGTCAAAAAACAAAAAGGTTCTGATCTGGACAATTATTCCCTATTTGAAGTACATAAATTTGACCTTGAAATCAGAGGTCAAGGTCACATGCAGTTCATCAAGGTAGCGGACATGCGCTTTCAGGGTGACACATCCACATGTCAAAAAAAAAAAATTCTGGTCTGGACAATCACTCCCTTGAGGTCAAGGTCACATGAAGGTGATGATGACATGTGGTCTCATTGTGATACATCCACATGTCAATCATCTGAGTCCTAGGTCAAAAAACCAAAAAGTTCTGATCTGGACAGTTATTCCCTATTTGAAGTACATAAATTGACTTTGAGGTCAGAGGTCAAGGTCACATGCAGTTCATCAAGGTAGCAGACATGCTGTTTCATGGTGACACATCCACATGTCCAAAAAAAAAAATCTGGTCTGGACAACTACTCCCTATTTATGGTACATAAATTGGACCTTGAGGTCAAGGTCACATGAAGGTCATGATTACATGTGACGTGCAGTCTAATTTCGATACATCCACATGTCAAATATCGAAGTCCTAGGTCAAAAAACAAAAAAGTTCTGGTCTGGATAATTATTCCCTATTTGAAGTACATAAATTTGACCTTAAGGTCAGAGGTCAAGGTCACATGAAGGTCATCGAGGTAGACGGCATGCGGTCTCATGGTGACACATCCACATGTCAAATAACCAAGTCCTAGGTCAAAAAACAAAAAAATTCTGGTCTGGACAATTACTCCCTATTTGAAGTACATAAATTTGACCTTGCGGTCAAGGTCACAAGAAGGTCACAATGGTATGCGACACACCGGCTCATGGTGATGCATCCATGTGTCAAATATCTAAGGCCTGGCTCAAAAGACAAACAAGTTTTCGTCCGGACAAAGTTTCCTTGAAAAAAGCACAAATCTGACCTTCAGATCAATGGTCAAGGTCACATGAAGGTCACAATGGTACGCTACACACTGGCTCATGGTGATACATCCACATGCCAAATATCTAAAGCCTGACTCGAAATACAAAAGTTCTGGTCCGGACAGTTTCCCTTAAACAAGAGGCCCCACGTGGCCTTAATCGCTCACCTGACAAAGTGACTCTAAGAAGTATTTTAGGTCACCTTCACCATGTCATGCCTCATCAACATTAACTGGTTGAGTGATAGATTTTGTTTGAAGTTCAACATTTGTTACCTAAAATTAGTTTTATTTAAAATCATTGGTGTGTGGCCAATCTCCAATGATTTTTAATAAAGCAAATTTATCTCTGCAGACAAACTGGTTTAGCATGAAGCACAAACAAGGAATGTGAAGAGATAGCCTTGGACATCTCTCCCCAACTGTGGATATCTTCCATGTGCTACATGTATATATTTGCATGCAAGAAAACAAAAATTTTCACAAATTTTATTTTTTTTTATCATCATTGGAACAAGCTCAAACAGCTTATTCCAATAGGGGTATGGGAAGATCAGGTATATTTTTGAGACAGAAATGTGAATATATAAATAATGGTGTTTTTTTGTGAATGATGCTGGAGAATTTTGCGTAAAGATATGGTAAATGGTTTGTTCTAGATACAATGCAAAAGTATTTAAATTTGATTAGGCAAGTTGTTCCTATAATGCATTTAAAAATTGAAGTAACTGTTTTTTTGCTGACGAACTTTTAGATGTGTGTGTCTGTGTTTGTGTGTGTGTGTGTGTGTGTTTGTGTGTGTGTGTTTGTGGGGGGGGGGGGGGGGGGGGGGGGGGGGTAAGAGTGTTCTTGCAAACAAAATTCCTGAATAAATGGAAAATTTTATTTTTTGTGTGAAAGACATAGTGCGTGAATGTTGATTGGAACAAGCTTAGAGAGCTCATTTTAATGTGAAGTCATAAAGCTGTGTTTTACGTACGAAATTCTGGAATAACTAAAAAAATTGCTTTTTTGACTCAAAAAGCATGGTGTGCGACCTCTCATTGGAATGAGCTCAAAAAGCTCATTCCAATGGGGTATTTACAAGCGATAAGTACATGTATGTTTAAGAGACAAAAATTAAAATTTGAATAGCGATTTTTGCGAAGAATGCTGACAAGTTTTGGCAGTTATGCTGGTAAAAAGGTAAGATATGCAAAGTGGTTGTTTTTTAGAGGCAACATTTAATTAAGGGGAATTAACCCTTGATTACTGAGGTAACTTCTAAAAGTACTGAAATTTCATGAAGCAATGTGAATAACAGACAACAGTTGCCTAAAAATTTCATGAATAACTAAAATTTTTATTCCTTTGTCTCGAAAACATGGCATATGACCTTTGTTGGAATGAGCTGAATGCGTGTGTTCCAATGAGGGGTCATAAAATTTGAACGAAGATTTGTGTGAATAATGCATTAGTACTGCTAGATTTGGGTAAACGGTTCACCCTGGATACCACCCCTTCTATAGTAGATCTTTTCTGCAAATTTTGTCTAAGATTCTATCAACTTTACAAATAAATACGTTCATGAATCACAATCAGATCCACCCTACAATGTTGCATACCAAATATCAAAAGATTCTGCCTGCTGGATCTGGAGAAGAAGATTTTTTAAGAAATATGCCTGAAACGCACTAAGTTAAAATTTGGGCTCCTATACGGAGCCCAAATATAAACCCAGGGGGCCGATTTGAACAAACTTGAATCAGATCCACCCCACAATGTTGCTTACCAAATATGAAAAGATTCTGAAGCTGGATCTGGAGAAGAAGATTTTTTAAGAAATTTGCCTGAAATGCACTAAGTTCGAATTCAAGCTTCTATAGTGAGCCCAAATATGAAACTAGGAAGCCGATTTGAACAAACTTGAATCAGATCCACCCCACAATGTTGCATACCAAATATCAAAAGATTCTGCCTGCTGGATCTGGAGAAGAAGATTTTTTAATAAATTTGCCCGAAATGCACTAAGTGCGAATTCGGGCTTCTATATTAAGCCCAAATATGAATCCAGGGGGCCGATTTGAACAAACTTGAATCAGATCCACCCCGCAATGTTGCATACCAAATATCAAAAGATTCTGCCTGCTGGATCTGGAGAAGAAGATTTTTGAAGAAATTTGCCTGAAATGCACTAAGTGCGAATTCGGGCTTCTATATTAAGCCCAAATATGAATCCAGGGGGCCGATTTGAACAAACTTGAATCAGATCCACCCCGCAATGTTGCATACCAAATATCAAAAGATTCTGCCTGCTGGATCTGGAGAAGAAGATTTTTGAAGAAATTTGCCCGAAATGCACTAAGTTTGAATTCGAGCTTCTATAGTGAGCCCAAATATGAATCCAGGTGGCTGATTTGAACAAACTTGAATCAGATCCACCCCGCAATGTTGCATACCAAATATCAAAAGATTCTGCCTGCTGGATCTGGAGAAGATGATTTTTTAAGAAATTTGCCTGAAATGCACTAAGTTCGAATTCGAGCTTCTATAGTGAGCCCAAATATGAATCTAGGAAGCCGATTTGAACAAACTTGAATCAGATCCACCCCACAATGTTGCATACCAAATATCAAAAGATTCTGCCTGCTGGATCTGGAGAAGAAGATTTTTTAATAAATTTGCTTGAAATGCACTAAGTTCAAATTTGGGCTCCTATACTGAGCCCAAATATAAACCCAGGGGGCCGATTTGAACAAACCTGAATCAGATCCACCCCACAATGTTGCTTACCAAATATGAAAAGATTCTGCCTGCTGGATCTGGAGAAGAAGATTTTTTAAGAAATTTGCATGAAATGCACTAAGTTCAAATTCGAGCTTCTATAGTGAGCCCAAATATGAATCTAGGAAGCCGATTTGAACAAACTTGAATCAGATCCACCCCACAATGTTGCATACCAAATATCAAAAGATTCTGCCTTCTGGATCTGGAGAAGAAGATTTTTTAAGAAATTTGCCTAAATGCACTAAGTTCGAAATCGGGCTCCTATACTGAGCCCAAATATGAACCCAGGGGGCCGATTTGAACAAACTTGAATCAGATCCACCCTACAATGTTGCATACCAAATATCAAAAGATTCTGCCTGCTGGATCTGGAGAAGAAGATTTTTTAAGAAATTTGCCTGAAATGCACTAAGTTCGAAATTGGGCTCCTATACTGAGCCCAAATATTAACCCAGGGGGCCGATTTGAACAATCTTGAATCAGATCCACCCCACAATGTTGCTTACCAAATATGAAAAGATTCTGCCTGCTGGATCTGGAGAAGAAGATTTTTTAAGAAATTTGCCTGAAATGCACTAAGTTCGAATTCGGGCTTCTATAGTAAGCCCAAATATGTATCCAGGGGGCCGATTTGAACAAACTTGAATCAGATCTACCCCGCAACATTGCATACCAAATATCAAAAGATTCTGCCTGCTGGATCTGGAGAAGAAGATTTTTGAAGAAATTTGCCTGAAATGCACTAAATTCGAATTCGAGCTCCTATAGTGAGCCCAAATATGAATCTAGGGAGCCGATTTGAACAAACTTGAATCAGATCCACCCTACAATGTTGCATACCAAATATCAAAAGATTCTGCCTGCTGGATCTGGAGAAGAAGATTTTCAAAGAAATTTGCCTGAAATGCAGTAAGTTCAAATTTGGGCTCCTATACTGAACCCAAATATAAACCCAGGGGGCCGATTTGAACAAACTTGAATCAGATCCACCCCACAATGTTGCATACCAAATATCAAAAGATTCTGCCTGCTGGATCTGGAGAAGAAGATTTTTTAAGAAATTTGCCTGAAATGCACTAAGTTCGAAATCGGACTCCTATACTGAGCCCAAATATGAACCCAGGGGGCCGATTTGAACAAACTTGAATCAGATCCACCCTACAATGTTGCATACCAAATATCAAAAGATTCTGCCTGCTGGATCTGGAGAAGAAGATTTTTTAATGTTTTTCCCATTGCCTACAGTGTTAAAAAGTGCTGACTCAGCACTTTTTCAAAGTCCCGAAACTGTACCCTATGATAAAACCGATGGCAATTTTTTTTTACCAATCCTTTCTGTTGGTCCTAAGGAAGCTGCACACCAAATAAAAATTCTCAGTGCCGTGCAGTTTTGGAGATATGGGCGTTTTAAATTTTTTCTATTTTTAGCTCCTGTGGTTCCCACGGGGCTGCGGGAAATTTTTTTTTTGCATAAATCAAGTACTCATGACCCAATAAGCCCTCACATAAAATTTGGTTCAAATCAGCCTCTCGGTTTGGAAAATAGAAATTTTGGGCGGGGCAAAAAATTTTGCCCCTCTCATAACAACGTCAAGTATAGCCCCACAAACTTCTCTTGAACAAATCTGAGTCTACACCTCAAAAGGAAGCTGCACACCAAATATCAAGTCTCTGCTACTGCTGGTTCATGAGAAGAAGATTTACAAAGATTTTGGTGCCCCTTGGGGGTGTGGCACCACCCAGGAGGAGGGGCAACTTCATTTGAACAAATCTGAATTGGCATTAGGTAATAAACATTTAGCCAACATTTGAATAAAATTGGGCTAGTGGTTTAGGAGGAGAAGTCGATAATGTAAAGTTAACGCCGGACGGACGACGACGGACGACGGACGACGGACGACGGACGCCGGACGACGGACGACGGACGACGGACAGAAAGTGATTAGTTAAGCTCCCCTTGAGCTTCGCTCAGGTGAGCTAAAAAGCGCATAAATCTGACCTTCAGGTCAAAGGTCAAGGTCACATGAAGGTCACTATGGTAAACTGCACACCGACTCATGGTGATACACCCACATGCCAAGTATCTAAGGTGTAGGTCAAAAGACAAAAAAGTTATGGCCCGGACAAAGTTTGTATGAGAAGAAGAAGAAGAAGAAGGAGAAGAAGAAGAAGAATATGCACTAAAACAATATGTCTCCCTTCTGGGAAGGGGAGACATAATCATGAGAGACATCCCCAGATCATTACTGATCCTCCACCAAGAGGAATAGTAGGTTTGATGTTCATGGGCATGTAAGCAGTATTGCTATGCCTCCACACATTCATGCAACCATGTGTGACATGAAGCAGGAACCTACTTTGGCCTGACCAATGGACTCTCCTCCATGCCCTGAGATTCCAATGTTGTTGTGCTATACACCACTCCAAATGTCGTCTTTGATGCTGATCAGACAGAGCTGGATGCTTGATGACCCTTCTGGACCTCATACCATCAATGAGATGGTTTCGGACAGTTTTGTTGCACAAACGCCTGTTGGGGAGCCAAAGGCATGTCAAAACCCCACTTGAAGCAAAGGGTTCATGCCTAAGGAAACCTGCCAGGCTCCGATCTTCCCGGGGGGACGTCTTTTTGGGATTGTCCAGGCCTTCGTTGGTCCTTAACATCGTTGGTTTGTTTATGTTTTCAGACAAGTCTGCTGATGACAGAATGACTATAGCCAAGTTGCCGGCCAATATGAATGACATGTCTGTTGCATGCATGCCAATGATTTGCCATCTTAGTGCCTCGGAGTTTCCTTCTTGCCATGTCAGCATTTATTGATAAAAGAAGTGACAAATTTTCTTGTTTTATACCCAAATATTGCATGTGGGTGATAGTGTTTTTTGTGACATTCGTGGGAAGCATGCTTCACGTGGATGAGGGGATGTGTTTGGGGTATGCTATCAACTGGAAATATCATGTCTCACTGGAAGAAATGCACTGCAAGACATAGCAATCATTAAAACATAATAATCAGTAACAGTAACTTCAATGTTATGAAACATTTTAAGGGGTGCTTAATTTAGCTCCAGGTGTATATATTTAATTAAATTAATTGTGAAGTTATCAGAATATTTTTGATTTGAAGTGATTGGGAATCCAATTGTTTGAATTACAATCAAAAATGAGCAAGCACTCAATGAAACTTAAAATGTTTGAGTTGTCATTTTTGGAATATACACCAACAACAGTGCACATGTAGTTGTAAAAGATTCTGAAAAATTACTCGGAATTTAAATACCATTTAAAGTGTTGTGTATTTTATTCCTGCATTTCAATCTGGAGGTGATTACGATACTACATATTAAATTAATAATAATCACAAAAATGTTGGGAAGATTCAGCAACGAAACTGCGAATATTCGACCCAAACAGAGGTCAAATCAGCCCAGTTGAATGAAATATTGCAAAAAGAAAAAAAATGGTTGTAAATAGCATCTGGGGCAGTGATTTTTGCATTCCGTTTTTTTGAGAGGTGAGATGCTGCTGCATTGTGGGAAGAATAACATTGAGAGAACTTCGACCAGATTACAGTCTAGTCATGATCAGGTCATAATTCTCTGTCCACATTGTGATTACTAGGGCTGGGCGGTTTTGAAATTTGCATTTCGGTTCCGTTTCGGTTTTGTACAAAAACTTGGTTTTCGGTTTTGTACAAAAACTTGGTTTTCGGTTTTGTACAAAAACTTGGTTTTCTGTTTTTCATAATATACTGTAGAAATATAAATTTTATAGTAAATTTCCTTTCTTATTATATCTACCGCAATTGTTTACTACAGTCTTGCACTACAGTGGAAGAACCTAACTAGGATAAAATGCTCTCTATTTTAACCTTTCCCAAGAGATTTGGGAAAGAAAAGTGGTGTAAAAACACCACGAAAAAATAAGCCAAAACTGGGTCGAGGCCATCGGCGCACATCCAGTAAGGGCTGCTCTTCTCTTAGTACAATTCCACGACTTCCATTAACCAGTGCGCAAGCAGTAATCAAAACCATTCTTCTGAGTCCGCCAACATAGGAGGTGTGTGATCAGTGGGGAGGAAGGATTCTTACCCGAATAAGAAGATGGGAGGGCCTCCTTGTAAACAACTGCGGTAGGTATAATAAGAAAGGAAATTTACTATAAAATTTATATTTCTTATCAACCTACCTTACAATTGTTTACTACAGGCTGAATAGACAATAGGATGGAGGGAATCACATAACCAACCCACACATAACTCAACTGCACTGGAACCGTGGACAGAGGAAGAGATCCCTAGGCCTATCAAACCATAGCATCACAAACATTAGTAAAAGACATGAAAGATGAGGCATATGGTGAAGTGTGACGCACAGACAGAAAGGGCAGTAACAGCTAGGAGCTGGAACTGACTCTGTAAAAAGCTGAATGGCTGGGATAGACAACAGCCTGAGCCGAAGAAAGAGGGCCCATAGGACAAAGGTCGACTGTTGGCTTCTGCAACTGTCGCAGATAAATGGAGAAGGTAGCATTTCTCCAGTAGGCTGCCAGTATAACATCCGATAACATGACGGAGTTAGTAAAAGCCCCGAGGGGAAGACAATGCACGCACCTTATGACAGAAAAAACAATTGGTAATACAATCACCAGTAGCTAGGAGAGTGGAAGCTGCACGAATAGCAAGACAAATTCATCGAGAAATGGATGCTGGAGAGATCTGGCATGTGAGAAAACACATATACATCCAGGATAAAGGCGCGAACGCCCTCCCCCCCCCCCCCCCCCACAAGCAGAGCAGCGCCCAAGAAAGTGTCCATCTTGGAGTAAACTGCAAAGTCCAAGGCCTTTTAAAGGAAAAGAGCTGAACAAGCTTGGAGAGGCAAGGATGAGTGTCGAAACAGTACCACATATGAAAAAGGTCTCCGAAGCATGGATGTGTACCCATTGCTGGAGACCCCCAGAAACATATACCAGAAACTCCACAATCGGTGTCATTGAAGAAGTGATTGCACACCATCGACAGAAAAACCTTCGACTGAGCCACAGAGGTGAAACCAGTGGAGTGAGTGCCTCCTTGAAGAAGAAAAGCAACTCCTCTGCTTGTCTCTAAAAACCTCTACGGAGGAGTCAGGACCCGATAAAAGACATGCACGAAGGCACAATGAAGTAGGATCAACTTGAAACCTCCTCGGGCGATTTTGGCAAAGAAAGTCGCGACGTAGAGGGAGACATGCCGGAACTGCCGCTAACAGAGAGCGGAGCAGATTGATACACACCCACCGAGGCGACAGGGGTGTGATTGAAAGGATTCGATGACTGCAGGTTCATATCTGGGCTAGAACCTGAGTCGGAATCGGAACCGGCAGGAAGGTGTAGCCGACAAGACCGTCCCAAAGGAGGGCCAGAGCGTCCACGGCGAAAGCCAGAGCATCTGGACACGGGGACATGAAAGTGTCCACCTGATGGTTCCGAGTCGCAAAGAGATCGATGGAACACCGCTATGTGGAGCATCCACTCGGTGGAAAAGAACCTGCCCCGTCGGGACAGAGAGTCAGCTAGGATGTTCAGACGATCGGAAATGTGACGAACAACCACCCCGGCATTGACATCCTGAGCGAGCAGTAGAAGATCCCGAGCCAATTCGTACATTGGAACCGAGTGCGTGCCGCCCTGGTTCCGAATGTAAGCAACCACTGTCGATTCGACAGGTGAGGGATCCACTGCCTGAAACTCAGAAGATATGGTTGATGTGTAGAGATGCCCGATCCTGGTCCCACATCCCGTGAAGGGAAAGACCGAGAGGATCCAACGTTGCACCCCATCCGAGATTGCTGGCATCTGCCGTCAGAACGCGATCAGACGTGGGTAAGTTCAACGGGACACCCTGCGCGATCCACTGAACATTCGTCCAGTGCAGAAGGTGAGGATGAAGCACCAGATCCAGAGGATCAACATCCGGCCTCCAACACTGAGCAGAAAGTGTTGGAGAGGTCTGACATGCAGACGACCTAGAGGAATGAGATCCATCACCGAACTGCAGAGACCGAGCAGCCGGAGAATACCCCGTGCTGTCGCGGACATGGACTAGGACAGAGTCAGAGCAAAAGCTGAGAGAATCTCAGCCCTGGCCTGGGGAACCGCCACCGTATTGAACTGAGTGCGGAAGGCCAGCCCCAGATGACAAAACGACTGAGAAGGGACCAGATCCGACTTCTCCTCGTTGACTCTGAATCCTAGCGACGTGAGCAAGCTCAACAGAGTGTCGACATCCAACTCCAGTAAGGCAGCATTGGAATGCCTCTGAAGGATGTCGTCTAGATATGCCGAAGTAGTCACCCTGGAATGTGTGCGATGGAAGGCTATCACATCCAACATCAGTCGAGTGAAGGCCCAAGGAGCCAGGTTGAGGCCGGAAGGCATGGCCTTCAACTGGTAAACTCGCCCCAGAAAAGCGAACCTGAGATACTTTCGTGATACCCGATGAATCGGAATGTGAAAGTAAGCGTCTCGCAGGTCGATGCTGGAAGCGAAATCTCCCTGGTGAATGGAACAGCGGATCGACCTGAAAGTCTCCATGCTGAACTTGGGAGCAATGATAGACTGGTTCAGGATACTCAGATCGATAACCGGTCGGAGTTGGCCGTCCTTCTTCGGCACCAAGAACAGGCGGGAATAAAACCACACTGACTGAATGTTCTTGATGACCTCGATCGCCCCCTTGGCCAGGAGAGCTAGGAGATTGTCTATCTCCGTGGACAAAAGCTCCCGGCGTAAAACGTCTGAAGGAACTGTGGTTGGAAAAGGCACTCTGGACAGAGTGGTGTGCCTTTGGAAGGATATTCGCAGCCTGGACCGAACAACATCTAACACCCAAGGATCGGATGTGATGGTGACCCAATGGTCTGCGAACTCTGCTATCCTTCCTCCAACCTGGGACGAATTGAGGTGAGGACCTTCAGTTCGAGCCCTAACGAGGCCGGCGAGAGGAGAAACCACCTCCTCTACTGAATGAAGAATTCCCTCTAGCCTGCCGACGCTTACCCTTTCCCCGTGAGTAAGAAGTAGAAGCGGTGGCAGAAGGATCAGCCCTTTGCTTCGCAGAGGAAGCAGAAGGGTTCTTGTTAGGCTTTGAATGGTCCCTGCCTCCCCTAGAAGGCTGATCAAGCTGACGAAGCAGCAGCTGATCTTTGGAATGACGTAGTACGTCATCCCAGACCGTTGACACGGAACCCATGAAACAGTAGCGGACCTGCCAAAGAAGCAGATCGAAGAGCAACGTGCTGCCCCTCAGGAAGGGATCGGCCTGTGTCCAGCAGAGTCCCTTCGAACTAGTTCCAAAATAGCCGTGTCACAGGCATGCGTGTGAGTAAGATGTATGAGCGCCTTGGACAGCACACACAAAGCAGCCTGTACATCGTCAAACCTATCTGGAGGCAGATAGGCAGCTAAGGCAGAGACGACGTGATCGGAGAGAGAAAGCATACTCAGCATTTCTCTTGATAAGCCCAACATGGACTCCAGAGTCCTCATAGGAATGACGGCAGACTTGGGCTTGGAAAGCCCAAGTGAATTGGAGTCCTGATCCAAAACCGTCAAAGTCTGGGAGACTGACGGATTGGCGGAATCGTAGTAACGATAATGCACCGGAGGCAAAAAGGTGTCAACCCTTGGTGAAGAACGGAGCCTTCAGAGCCTTGGAACTCAGCTTAGAGTCCAAGGCTGAAAATGCTTCAACCACCTGTACTGACTGGCACAGTCGAAGATGCCCAGAAGCAGGTTGCTCCACAGGCTGTAGGCACGCGACCGATGATCGCGGCCTGGCTGACACTGACGGCTGGTTTGATGGTTTGAGATCTGGAAGGAACTCAAACACAAAGTCAAGAGCCGCCCCCAAGTCAGAAGACTGCTGGCTCTCGACATCAAGGATGTCTGACTCCTCCCCAGAGTCGGAAGACACATAGCCCATCGTGGGCAAACCAGCCGACACCTCCTATGGTGTAGGCAAACCAGGGGGATCAGAAAGCGGCCTGTTTCCAATTCTGGGAGGCGGCACCATAGGGGTGCCTGGAAACCACTCGCTGCCTCACTGGAAGCAACGGGAAGGCTCTTGGACAGAACCTGAGTGAGTAAGGAGAGGGCTTCCCTAAGCTCACTGCCCGTACCGGCCGGTTCGACATGGGGACGAACCAGCAAAGTGGCTTCAGACCTGACCCTCTTAACCAGTGAAGGGTCACGATCCTCCAATACACCTGAAGCGGAACGACGGGTGGCAACCGAAACATCTGAGGGCAGGCATGTATAGGGGTATGACACACCCCGAGGATCAACATAGCGGGAACTCAGGAGAGTTGCCGCAGACCTCGGCAGGGCAGAAGGTCCAGGCTGCACAGAAGGCGTTGGTCCCGCAAAACTGGCCGTGTGACCAGAATGAGTGAACGGAAAACGCCAATGATAAAACTGTGGTACTCGACGCCGCAGAGACCACAGTAGAGGGTTCGGCCGGCAGCCACTTCCAACTTCGCCGAGTTGAAGTCAGGGAAGGCTGAGGCCAATACCCCACGTCTACACTACCAGACACCGCTGCAGACCATTGCAGGTATACAACTGCTGTGCTCGATGACTGAGAGGACACAGCAGGGGGTTCAGTCGGCAGCCACTTCCGACTTCGCCGGGTTGAAGTCGGGGAAGCCTGAGGCTGATACCCCACAACCACACTACAGACATCCCTGCAGACCCTTGCAGTGATAAGCCGAGGCCGGCTAAAAATGGTGCCCGATGACGTTGTAGACGGAACAGCAGTAGCAGCAGATACGACAGGAGCTGTTGGAACTGGCGGAAAAGGGGAGAGAGCCACCTAGCTCAGCCTCCAAAGGAGGAGTCACAACCCTTGTGACTGCCTCAGATGTCGACTGGAGAGGGCACATAGTCTCGGAACCAGGCATCTCTTCACCAGAAATCCAACAGCTCCTGCAGTATCCATCACGGTAAAAAAAAAAAATTCACATCCCCTACGGATGGGGAATAACTCTCACCAGACGTGGTCGAGTCGAGAGGCCTCGAAACGACAGCGTTCCACACCCACCGCAGGTGCGGGAGGAGATGCACATCCCCCACGGAGGGGGAGTAACTCTCACCAGAGGTGTTCGAGTCGGGAGGCCCCGAAACGGCAGCGTTCCCCACCCCCCATGGTAGCGGGAGGAGCTGCACATCCCCCATGGAGGGGATATAACTCACACCAGATGTGGTCGAGTTGGGAGGCCCCGAAATGACAGCATTCCTCTCCCCCACGGGTGCGGGAGGAGCTGCACATCCCCCACGGAGGGGGTATAACTCACACCAGACGTGGATGAGTCGGGAGGCCCCGAAACGACAGCATTCCACACCCACCGCGGGTGCGGGAGAAACAGCCACGAGAACGCACCAAAGGCGAGGGCAAAAGGAATTGCCCTAAAGGAACCGAACTGGAAAAAAAAACAGAGGTGAGAGCAGTAGAAGAAAAAGGTGAACTCAACAGATACAGAAAGTAGAAGAACACCCTCAACTATTAGAGAAGGTGGCAGAAAAAAAAAACGGTGGGTACACGACAGAACCCAGACGGCCGACAGGGACCGAAAAAACAGAAATTCAGCCCTCAACAGAGTGAAGAAATCCTGGTCAGACAGACCCTCATTGACACCTAACTCCAATAACAATTTAAATTTATCAACCGAAAAATTTCATTTTTGTCGAAAAAACATTCGCGAAAACGGAATATATAAATAATATACAATGAGAATGTGGTTGAAAATATTAACGAGAATATATAAAACACAGTCCTGTTATTATATGATCATCAGATCCATAATCCAGTCACAGGAAAACCATTATCGATGAGTTGAATTATCACTGTATCATAAGGCAAAGATGGCAACACGTCAACCACATTTACTGCTTGCGCACTGGTTAATGGAAGTCGTGGAATTGTACTAAGAGAAGAGTGTCCCTTACTGGGTGTGCGTCGATGGCGCTCGACCCAGTTTTGGCTTATTTTTTCGTAGTGTTTTTACACCACTTTTCTTTCCCAAATCTCTTGGGAAAGATTAAAATAGAGAGTATTTTATCGGAGTTAGGTTCTTCCACTATAGTGCAAGCCTGTAGTAAACAATTGTAAGGTAGGTTGAAAAGAAATCCACATTTTAGAGGGTAATGTTCACATAAAATGTGTCTGTATTTGTCATCCAAGTCATGAGGCTCCTACAGTGTGTTGAGTCACCCGGTTTACTCATTGCTCACCACTCTTCTCCGTTAATGGACATATTGCGGCGGGCTACTGTAGTCGGCTACAGAGGTGGAGCCATGGGGTATCTAGGAAGCCCACTGCCCCCTCCTCTCCCCCAATAACCACTTGCTCCTCCCATCCCCAAATTTGAAAAGATTCTTTTTGATTTCCTGTCCTCAGTACAAGTACAGTACCCTCAGCCCTGAGATTCCCCCCGCCTCCTTCAAACTCTTCACCAGGATGGTCCCCCAGGATTTCAAACCATGGCTCCACCACAGATGGGATCTGCCTTGTACTGTCAGTTAGATTTGGGGCCTTGCCAAGATGCAAAAATTTACAAGAAAAGCTACATTTTAGCAAAAATCAACATTTCCTTATTTTTTAAAGAGTTGCTAAGCTCTCACCCTGGTTTTGGTGGATAATATACAATTGTTGTGCTTATCTCGGTAATTATCACATCAGTTCAAATTAGACTACCCCCGTTTCTTAATGGTTCCTGCTTCAAATGACAGTGGAATAAAAGGAACACAAATCATATTTCTTGTGATTTAGATAACTACATGTATTACTGAAGTAAGTCGTGATATACGAATCACTTTTATCAGTAACTCACTCACTCCAATGTTTTCACAATATCTCTCCTAATTTTGACTGTAGAGGTACATTTTTTACTTTGATTTTGCCCAAACATAGAAACTGGGCGAAGTGAGCAGTGGCAAGGCGAAGATATTGCCAACATCACTTTGCCCTCTTGGCTGATACCTGCATTGATTTCATCTCAGTCAAGACAGATGTTTGATGTTTTTGAAGGGAGACGGCTGCATAATGGGGTTTGAAAGTTTGCAATATTGCATCTTGGGATTTGTTGTGTACACAAAATACACATTGGGAAAACGTGTTGATTATAACAACTGGGTATTGGGAATGCAGTGTTAACTTGACACTTGACAGTTTATACCTGACAGACCTGCAGTACTGTATGATTCCTTAAAGTAAGTACAAAGAGTATACAACCAATTCGCAATAAGTTTAAAAAACTTTCAAAAGTTACCTGCCACCCATTCAACAGGATATGTTTTATTTCAATTTAACCATTTTATTGTTAACAAAAAACTGAACTACCAATGTGCAGAGTTATCTCTCAGCATGTGACACTTTCAGAGAATGTGTCAGAAATCGGCAAATTAACATATTTTACCCATCATTTTTCCCATGTGAACTTTGAGGTTTCAAAACACAATAATTTTATGTTCACCTCCAATCTAATTTACTTTACGCCGTACACAGATGATTTTGGGTCAAAGGTAATTGATACTACTCAAAGTTTGCTTAGCACCAAGTATATCCAACTACCTGTTTTACGTTTTACATGTAGTTGAAATATTGTTATGAAAAGTGTATATATTTTATATTTAATTATATCTTTAATGATTTAAGCACAGAAATTAAGATTTTGTTTGTGTTTGACATTATTTTTTAGCTTTTGAATACGATACCCATGGAAAATGGATATTATTGGTAAAAGAGGACAATTTTCAAATTTGCCAAAAAGTTGACAGAGCGAACCGATATGGGTTCAATATCGAGTATGAGACCCATTATTGTTAATTACAGCTTGACAATGCCTTCTATTGCTCCCAATCAGGTTCCAGATGGTCCTTTGTGGGATGTTGTTCCATTCTTGGACCAGCATGGCACCAAGCTCCTGGACAATTCTTGGTTGGACTGGACGGACAGAAATTGCAAGCTGCAACTCATTCCAGACATGTTCGATTGGATTGAGGTCAGACGATCTTGCTGGCCAGTCCATACACTCAATCCCCTCCCTCTGTCGGTACTCTCCGACAGCAATGGCAACATGAGGACGGGCATTATCGTCCATCAGAATGAATCTCTCACCCACTGCACCTGCATACAATCTGAAGTGGACATCCAGGATCTCATCAATATACCACTGTACAGTCAATGTACCATGGTCAAGGACACAGAGCTCTGTGCGTCTATCCCAGCTGATGTTGCCACAGACCATTATTGACCCTCCACCATAGTGGTCATGCTCAGCAATGCTGTCTGCATGGAATCGCTCTCCTGGTTTTCCCCATACCCTAGAATGCCTATCTGTATTGTCTAGGCAGTACCTTGACTCATCTGTAAAAGGGACAGGTCATCAATCTTCTCTGGTCCATCCAACGTGATCGATGGTCCATTCATATCGTGCCTGGCGGTGGCTCTGGGACAGCTGAATGCGAATACATGGTCTTCTCGATCAAACACCACCTTCCTGCAACCTTGCCCGGATAGTCTGCGTTGAAACATTTACTTCGGATGCACTCTGAAGGTCACTGCAAATCTGGGTTGCTGTGTCAAAGCGGTTCCTACAGGCCTGAATGATCAAAAACCGGTCTTCAGCTGCAGATGTTGCCCTGTCTCTGCCACCACCATGTCATCTGACTGGTGTACCATAATGCTGAAATCTTGCCCAGGCCCTGGTAATCACCGTATGGTGCACACCAAAGGCTTCACCAACCTGACAATGGGTATCCCCTTGTTCCGTCATCCCTACAGCCCACCACATTTCTGCTTCAGACAAATGTCTTCTTACATTTGCATTCGCCATATTCAATCATAAAATCACAAGGGTCTGTGTTAAAATGAAGACTGAATACCCAACACATCTCATGTACAGGTAGACAGTAGACGAAAACATCATGGAAATCAAGGGGTATATGCTTTCCATGACTGTCACGAAAAGCCTGCCTGTCAAGAGAGCTAATGTAAAAACTGGGGACCATCTCAATACATTCCTCAATCATATCCACCAATATATCGCAAATGTGTCACAAGAAAATTTCACAATGATGGGTCAAATATGTGGTGCTTAGCAAACTTTGTGTAGTATATATTACTTTTACACCATATATTGTCAGGTAACTTTCAATACCTATTTGGTCAAATATGAGTGAGCCCTAGGCTGTGCCTGATTCATTAAATTTACTTAACGATTCTTGAATCGCATGTGTGGATTCTTACGTTAAGACTTTTTAAATTTTCATATTCCTTCTGCAGATATCTTTTAGGATATAAGAAATTTGCTACCACTATTTTGGGGTGATTGGTTTTCAATCTTCTCCAAGTAAGCATAAACAGCACAGCGTTTACCTTTGCCTGGCATTTTAGCCTTTGGTGTGCGAAACGCATGTGACTGAGAGGTCATAAACTTACCAATTCTGGGAAATTTGTTGAAACTGAAAGTCTCGTTTTTTTGGTAAGGCAGCGGTTCAGTTTTGAAAAAAAAAAAATGAACCAAACCGAAAAAATGATAAACCACCCAGCCCAAGTGATTGCACTATTTTATGTTTGTGAAGAAGGAATTGAAAAAAAAATTTGAAGGACATGATGTTTGTGGGACTGGGTAGGTTTGGTCAAAATGTAGAACATTTATTAATCTACCCCAGAAATTAAATAGGGATTCTTAAAATATATCATAAAACGAAGGTGGAAGATACCTTTCTCAAATGACAGGAATGAAAGGATTAACTGGTGGAGTGCTAGAAGTAACAATCAGGGCTCTGTTGAAAAGTGCTGGAAGCCACTTTAGAGGCTTTACACCATATGCATTAGCTTGTCGTTTGTGCAGCAGTAGATAACAAAATGTTCATATAAAATTGTTTTGTTACAATTTTTTGGAGAGTGCCAACATGCACTCTCCAATAAATAGTAGCAAAACAATTTTTGATGAACAAAATTTTGCTTAACCCTTTACCCAATGTAACAGCCAAAACTGGCCAGCGCTATTCTCAAAAATCGCCAATTAATTTTCATGATTTTTTCATTTTTTGTCTCCAAAACATAGGTTATGACCCCTCATTGGAACGAGCTCGTGGAGCTCGTTCCAATGATTGGTCATAACCTAAATTTTGGAGACAAAAAAAGAAAAAAATTAGTTATTCAAGAATTTTTTTTGCAAGTGTCGTCTGCTTTTCATGTTAGGTAAAGGGATAAGTGAGGCTCCCCTTACTGGCAGTATTGTATCTTTGAAAAAAATACTCATGTTACAAATTGCCTTTGCAAAATAATTGAGCACTCAACCAGTTGAGCAATAAATAATCATTGTTAGGCTAGCTGCTAAATGAAATGCTGTAATAAGTTTATTTTGAAAGATATTTTGTGGTTAACTAAAACCTACTGATTCATTCATCTTAAGCCGATTCAATGTATTCTTGTGGACACACACGGAGTAAAGACCTTCCGCATTTGGACGAAAATTCTCCTCCTCATCCTTTGTCAATGTTAACTCTTGCACTCCAGTAGAATCTGAAAAAAAAATGTTCCAAACAATGGACTCTCAGGACTGTTTACAAACTTACTCTAAAGAACTGTTCATCCAGGTTTACAGGCCTTAAATTTCTCTCAATTCACAAAAATTAGCTTTGACACTAGTGAATTTTTAGTCCTCTTAAATAATGGAGAATTGAGAGTACTGTTATACCCCTGTCAGTGCAACCTATTCATATTCCAAACTAAACAGTAATTAACCTTATATTTATATAATTATTTATTAGAGTTTAGTCCTTGAGTGCCTAGTTCCAAGTCTGGTGTGTTTTCTTGTTTTACATGTAGAATACTTACAGAATCACACTAAGACATGTCTTTTTTTACTTTATAGTATCTTACTCTCTTTAAAAACATACATAAATCTAATCTAATCTACATTCTGTTTTCCTCATATTTTTTCCCACACAGCAGCTTAAATAAGGCTCCCGGTACTTGATTTGAATAAACCTGAATCTGACCAAAGGATGTTGTATAGCACAAAAGATTTTGACTGGCGAATCTACTGAAAAATTTTCAAAAATGTTCCTCATATTGCACTAAATTAATATTCAAGGACCCATTGGGCGCTCAAATATGAACCTAAGAACTTTATTCAAATAAACCGGAACCTAACACCTCTATAGGATGTTGTACATCAAGTCTTTTTGATTAGTGGTTCAGGAGAACATTGATGAATTTTTCTTTGTAAGTTTTAGTGAGTGTTAACAGACTTATGCCTTTTGTGGTGCTGCAGAAGATGATTTTTAATTGGTAGATTGCTAAATTTTTCCTCTCGGCCTCAAGATTTGTTCACACATTTTTGTATTGTTACAATTTATGGGAGTGTGCCTATAGGCACACTCCCATAAATTGTAACAATGTAAATCAATGGAGATGAAGTAATTTTACTTCCAAGATAATAAGAAAGAAATCCACAAAATATGAAGTCTTCAACTTTAAGTACCTGCAGTTCAGAATAAAGCCCGAATATAGGCTTCCAGCACTCTACCAGTTCAAGATTATTCTTCATTTTGCAGTTAGTTAAAATTCAGACTCTCAGAGGGAGCACATATATTAACATAAGGACTTGATTTCAACAAACTTAAATCTAATCCCCATAAGAATGTTGTGTATACAAAATATCAAAAGATTCTGACATGTGGTTCTGGAGAAGATTTTTAAAGAATATTCCTCATACTGCACTAAGTTAAAATTCAAGGCCCCATTGGGAGCCCAAATATGAACCTGGGGACTTTATTCGAACAAAGCTGAATCTAACACCTCTAGGGAAGTTGTAAACCAAGATTTTGATTGGTGATTCTGGAGAAGATTGTTGAATTATTTTTTTAAAGTTTTAGTGGGTGTTATAGAGTTATGCCACTTGTCATTTATAATTTCAGACATTAATAATGGATGCTTATGAGAACATTCATTACTAACACAAACATACCACCGATCTGAACTATCAACACTTAAAACACGATAAGTGATAAGAACCAAACAACAGAGAGGACGATGCAGGGTGTGAAGAGCACACAGTCCATAAACATCTGTCTTAATTAATATTCACGAACAAAGGAAAAACAAGCAAATTCAGTGAATTCATGTCTCCCGCTGGGCAGCAGTTTCAAGGGGAATTAATGCATCCAGTGGAATATAGTTGAGTTGCAAGTTGAAGTTATTTAGAAGAGACAGAACAGACAGTGGTTATCAGATTTATTTTCACGGAGGTCACTGTCAAAGCAAGTAAAGTGATGTGGAGTATAACTGTGAGAATCACTAAAAATTAAGACTGTATGATAAGACATATTACCTTAAACTGATGTGAAAAGTGTTAACCAACCTGTAAAGCTTGTGATTGGAAGTTAATGAAATCTTGGAAGTGATGTCCAGATAATATGGTGGTCTGTATATGGTACTGGGAGAGTCTGACTTTGTAGAGTTGCAAAAGAAGTAATGATGAAGACATATTCTGGTCTCACAATGATAACAAAGATACACAAGAAGTTTTGTGAAGATCGGTTCATAAATACGACTTTTTGTCCAAGGTGCGTTGATGCATGGGCAGACGGACAGGCAGGCAGACAGATTTTTGGTACAAAATTTCCCACATTCGAACTTGACCTAGGTTTTGATAAAAGTAATCCAAAAAGAAATTTCATTGAAATTGGTTGTCTCTAAGGAAAGTTAGAGTCTGGAAACCATCAGCCAATCAAATTTAAGCAACCTAATTAAATATGCACGGAAAATGCCCATGTTCGAACTTGGACCCACAATTGATGAAAGTGATCAACTACCCAAATTTCATCGAAATCGATTGACTGTAAGGAAAGTTAGTGTCTGGAAACAAAAAACACAGAAGGTGTGCACTTATGTGTATTAGGAGTAGCACTGAATAAATCAAAGTTTCCCTAATTTGCATAATTTTTGCAAGAGAACAAAACCCGTATTATATGTGATGTATTGGATGTTACTAAACATTCATACAAAAATTTATTCAAATCCGAACTTTCATATAGAAGTTCTGTACAAAAAACTGATTACACCCAATTTCAGAACAAAATGGACACCACGAATTTAATACCTCCCGTTTTTTTCAAAAAGCGGGAGACAATAAACTCTGCAGTGCCAAATTGTGAGATATCTTTTTCGAACAAAAAAGTCATGGCACTAAACTGTGTCCCTCGTGTCTGAGCTGTCTCTGTTATGAGATTTTGAATCAAAATAAAATAACGCTGTGCATGTTTGTAAGAAAATGCCTTATTAAAGATATTGGTTTCAGCTGAACAGGAGGTAGCGGGTACAGTAAATTTTATTCAATTGTCAATTGCCCAACTTATAACTGTGCTGTTAACTGTTTACGAACTCAACTGCCCAGAACACTGTCCAAGTCCCCCCCTCCCCCAAATTGGATAGCCTATCCTACTGATGTTTGAGCTGCAGCCTTGACTGCGGGATAATTTTTAGGGGAAAATTGTGACTTATACATCGGCTGGATAAACTTCACTTTATACATGTATTGTGGTCATGAAATAGCCATACCGCAGAAAGTACAAGTGTTCGACAATAAACAAGAAGGACGCCAATGCCCTATAGCTCACCAACATTCCTCTTTGATAGTAACTTTGGCAAACACAAGAACTGTATCAAACAGGCTCATAACATGCGACAAAGCTGACCTAAACACAACCTCTTAACAGTAAAACACAGAAACTGACATAAACACTAAGTTAAACATGAAATTCTGAGCTAAACAGAAAACTAAACGCAAATAAAAATGTCAAGAAAAATGTTTAAAATGCAGAGTTTGAGGGGTTAATCATGGAACAATGATACTGAGGAGCATGTATGATGAATATAAGTGCCATAGGAAGAGAAGGAGCACAGCAGCTGAGCACAGCAGATGACCTAAACACTTAGTTAAACATGAAATTCTGAGCTAAACAGAAAACTAAACGCAACTAAAAATGTCAAGAAAAATGTTTAAAATGTAGGGTATGAGGGGTTAATCATTGAACAATGATACTGCAGAACATGTATGATGAATATAAGTGCCATGGGAAGAGAAGGAGCACAGCAGCTGACCTAAACACTAAGTTAAACATGAAATTCTGAGCTAAACAGAAAACTAAATGCAACTAAAAATGTCAAGAAAAAAGTTTAAAAGGCAGGGTATGAGGGGTTAATCATGGAATAATGATACTGAGGAACATGTATGATGAATATAAGTGCCATGGGAAGAGAAGGAGCACAGCAGCTGACCTAAACACTTAGTTAAACATGAAATTCTGAGCTAAACAGAAAACGAAACGCAACTAAAAATGTCAAGAAAAATGTTTAAAATGCAGGGTATGAGGGGTTAATCATGGAACAATGATACTGAGGAACATGTATGATGAATATAAGTGCCATGGGAAGAGAAGAAACACAGCAGCTGACCTAAACACTAAGTTAAACATGAAATTTCGAGCTAAACAGAAAACTAAACGAAACTAAAAATGTCAAGAAAAATGTTTAAAATGCAGCGTATGAGGGGTTAATCAAGGAACAATGATACTGAGGAACATATATGAAGAATATAAGTGCCATGGGAAGAGAAGGAGCACAGCAGCTGACCTAAACACTAAGTTAAACATGAAATTCCAAGCTAAACAGAAAACTAAACGCAATTAAAAATGTCAAGAAAAATGTCTAAAATGTAGGGTATGAGGGGTTAAATCATGGTAAAATGATAATAATCATCATATAGCAGCATTATAAAAGCCATGATATGGAAATAGGGAGAGTTAAGTGACCTAAACAGAAGTTTTAACATTATTGGACACGTACGCTGATGCCGATGCTGATGCCGACCGATCAAGCCATGCCATAAGCTCACACAACTAAAGTTGGTGAGCTAAAAACTGTCTTTTTTATGCAAATCTACTGAGATTTGTACACTTGGAGATTTGGGTGATACATATGCAAATCGGTTCACAGATTCGTGTCGCAATTTTGCCCCTGTTAATTTGTTAATTAGTTCAGCAATCTGAACGTAATCATCAGTACCAGTGGATATCAGTCACAGGTACTGATAACTTTGTTCAGATTCTGATCTAGTCTACAATATAATGGTATATCGCAGTATTTTTTTTTCAATACTGATACCAGTATTGAAATTTGAATACATTGCAGCCCTACCTTTTTACCCAATGCACACAATATCACAATTTATATAATTCTTTTAAAAATTAAAATTTTTTAGTAAATTTTGTTTCTTAACATACCTACCACAATTGTTTACAATTGGCTGTAACATAAGTGCAAGCCCTACTTCGGAACTAACTCAAGCTTTTAGAATCTTTTCCAAACGAGTTGGAAAAGTACTAGAGTGCAAAAGCACGAAAAAGATCGAAAAAAGGGTCGAGCGAGACCAGCGCTCGAAATTACAGGTACTCTCTCTGCACACCTCTTGCGTTTACCGAGCGCATGCGCAACAACCGTGACGTCAATTCCGTATTTCCGCCAATGAGAAGATTGTGATTTAGCGGGGAGGCATCGATATCAAAGATATCCCCAAGGAGGGTGGGCCTCCGGTAAACAATTGTGGAAGGTATGTTAAGAAACAAAATTTACTAAAAAATTTTAATTTCTTTTCAACCTACTCACAATTGTTTACAATTGGCTGAATAAACAATAGGAGGAGGTGAATCACATAACCAATACCAACAAGAGTAGCAGAACGAAAGCAAGGATGGCAGAGAACAAAAACGAAACCTGTAATGAAGATAGAGAGAAGGCACCTGAAAAGAACAAGGCTGAGCAAAGCACAACCTCGATAAAAACAATTTTAACGAGGGTGCACAACAGCCTGAGCAGCAACGAGAGGGCCTAAAGAATAAAGGTCCTCAGATTGCTGCTGAAGGTGGTGGAGATAAAAGGAGGAGAAGGTAGAAGCATTCCTCCAGTAAGCCGCATTCATAACATCACGGAGCGAAACAGAATTGGAGAACACCCAGGATGTAGAAATGGCAAAAACCTTGTGAGCATTAAGCCGGTTCGAAACAAGATCCGATGCAGACAAGCGAGAATAAGCCAGCTTGATTGCAAGACAGATCCACCTGGAAATAGAATGGGAAGAGATAGACTGCCTCTTAGGAATGAGAGACAGAAAGAATCTCTTCCGACCCCTCCTAATGAACTGAGTGCGAGTAATGTAAGTCTTGACCGCACGAACAGGACAAAGAAGAGGCCTCCGTCCATCTACAGTAGGGAGAGCCCGAATGCAGATGGGAGGAGGTACCGAATCGGGGAGTTGGTTCTTAGCCAGAAAAGAGCAATCAGTAGTGAATGTGACACTGTTAGCCTCATTTCGGAAGAAGGCAGAATCAACAGATGGCGCATGAAGCTCACTGACTCGACGAGCAGAAGCAAACACTAGAAGAAAAGCCGTCTTATAGGTGAGAAAACGCATGTCGGTCTCAGATAAAGGCTCGAATGGCGCCCCCTCCAAACAGTGCAACACCCATGCCAAGTTCCACTTGGGTGTAAGACGCAAAACTCGAGGCCTCTTCAAAGAAAAGTGCCGAATAAGTTTGGAGAGGAAAAGATTACGACCGATACACCGCTTTCCCACATAAGAGAAAGTATCAGACAGCATAGACCGATAGCCCTTAATTGTAATAGGCTGGAGGCCCTTGGAGTCAAAAAGAAAAATCAGAAAATCCGCAATTTGAGCGATTGACGGATCACGGTAATTCACATTGTGATCTGAACACCAGCGGCAGAAAACCTTCCACTTGGCGGCATAAGTCATTCCAGTGGAAGGTCGCCGCGATGCAGAAATGCACTCCACTGATCGTCTCGAAAAAAAACCCTCTACATCGGAGACTGGACCTGATAAAAGACAGGCGTGAAGGGACAGGCTCGCCAGGTTGTTGTGATACTTCCTGGGACGACCCTGTGAAAGAAGATCGCGACGTAGAGGTAGACGAATCGGTCGATCGGCCAATAGAGGCCGCAGCAGATTGATCCACACCCTCTGTGGAGACAGGGGTGTGATCAGAATGATCCTGCAACTGCAAGCACGAATCTTCGCTAAAACTTGAGGAAGAATCGGTGCAGGAGGAAAGGCATAGCCGACCCAACCTGTCCAGTCCAGAGACAGAGTGTCTACTGCAAATGCCAGAGGATCTGGACAAGGGGAGACAAAAGTCTCTACCTGATGATTCCAGCGAGTAGCGAAAAGGTTGACCTGAGGACGACCCCACTGCTCGCAAATCGCCTGAAACACCGACCGATGTAGCATCCATTCGGTTGGAAGGACACTGTCGCGTCGGGACAGGGAGTCTGCTAGGACGTTGAGACGCCCGGGAATGTGTCGAAAGGACACCCGAGCGTTCACATCCCGCGCCAACAGAAGAAGATCCCGAGACAGCCGATACATGGGAATCGAATGTGTGCCTCCCTGATTCCGTATGTAGGCCACTACTGTCGAATTGTCCGAAAGAAGTAGGACAACATGGTCCGACAGATGATGGATCCAAAGCTGAAAACTCAACAGAAGAGCAAGGAGCTCCTTCTGGTTGATATGAAGGCCCACCTGCTCGCTGTCCCACTCTCCATGAGTACACAGACCGAGAGGATCCAACGTCGCACCCCAGCCCCGATCGCTGGCATCCGCAGTAAGGATGCGATCGGCCAAAGGAAGATCCAATGGAACACCCTGTGTCAGCCAGGGAATATCTGCCCAAGTGCGGAGGTGACAAAGCAGAGACCGAGGAATAGTGAGTTCCAGGTCCAGCGGATCTACATTCAGACGCCAATGATCCAACAGGAAGTGTTGGAGAGGTCGGACAAACAAGCGACCGAGCGGAATGAGATCTGTCACTGAACCGCAAAAGCCCAGCATCCGAAGGAAAGTCCTGGCCGAGACCGAGGAAGATTGAAGCAGGTCCCGAGTCAAGGCGGAAAGAATCGTCGCCCGAGCCTGGGGGACCGACACTACATTGTGAAGAGTGTCGAAATCCATCCCCAAATGACGGAATCGCTGAGAAGGAAGAAGATCCGACTTCTCGTGATTGACTCTGAAACCCAGCAACGCCAGCAGGCAAAGAAACTGCCGGACATCAAACTCCAGAACAGCAGCATCATGGTGCCATTGGAGGATGTCGTCTAGGTAGGCTGACGAAGTCACAGCCGACTGAGTGCGATGGAAAGCAAGCACATGTGACATCAGTCGGGTGAAAGCCCAAGGAGCCAGGTTCAAACCAAACGGGAGAGCTCTGAATTGAAAAACTCGATCCCGAAACGAGAACCGAAGGTATTTCCGTGACGCCAGATGAATGGGTACATGGAAGTAGGCATCCTTCAGGTCGATACTGGCTGCAAAATCGCCCTGATGAACTGAACATCGAACCGACCGGAAAGTCTCCATACTGAAACGAGGAGCAATTATGTACTCGTTCAGGGTACTCAGATCGATGACAGGACGATATTGGCCGTTTTTCTTCGGCACCAAGAAAAGTCTCGAGTAAAACCCCGGTGAAAGGGTGTTCCTGACCACCTCGATCGCCCCTTTGGTGAGGAGATTGTCGATCTCCTGCACCAGAAGGTCCCGACGCAGAGAATCTGTAGGGACCTGAGTCGGAAGGGGCACCCGAGATAAACTGGGGTGCCGATGGAAGGACAGTCGCAGACCGGATTTAATGACGTCGAGGACCCAAGAGTCCGACGTTATCTCTGTCCAACGGTCGTAAAACAGCGACAGCCTTCCCCCGACTGGGGGCGAATCGAGGTGAGAACCTTCACTTGCGGCCTCGACGGGGCCCCCGAGAGGAGAAACCACCTCGGGAAGTGACAGAGTCCTGAGACTTTCCAGCCTGAGGCTGCCAGCGGGCCTGGCCACGTCGGCGCTTCTTATGAGCAGAAGGAGCAGACGGAGCCGAAGGCATAGCCGACGAGGCAGACGCAGCAGCACGCTTGGCGGGCCTGGAACGACCCCCACCCGCAGCAGCAGGTGGGTCAAGCTGTCTCAGCAAAAGCTGGTCCTTCGAATGACGAAGAACTTCGCCACGAACAGCTTCCACGGAACCATGGAACAACTGAGGTCCCACCAAAGAGGCAGACCTCAGAACAGCACGTTGCTCAGAAGGAAGGGATGGTAAAGAATTCAAAACCGCAGCCCGGCGTGCCAGCTCCAAATTGGCCGTGTCACAGGCATGAACGTGAGTCAAGTTTATAAGAGCCTGTGACAAAACGCGAAAAGGCGCCTGAGCGTCATCAAACTCCCCTGGTGGAAAATATTCAGCCAGAGCAGCGACGACATGGTCCGCGAGAGATAACATACCCAGCATCTCTCGGGACAGGCCCACCATAGACTCAACTACCGACATCGGGAGAACTGCCGACTTAGGCTTAGTCAACCCGAGGGAAGAAGAATCCTCATCCACAGTAGTCATCCCTTGGAAGACTGGTGGAGAGACGGAATCGTACACACGAAACCGCGATGGAGGCAGAAAGGCATCAGCTCTAGAAAAGAAGGAACCCTTGAGGGCCTTAGAACGCATTTTGGCATCTAAGCCCTGGAAGGACTCAACCACCTGAGCCGATTGCAGAGGACGCAAAGCCCCAGAGCTAGAAGGCTCAACAGGGTTACGGCGCTCCACAGTGGACCGCGGCCGGACGGTCACAGAAGGCTGGTCGGAAGGTTGAACGTCCGGCAATAAGCCAAAGACGAAATCCAAAGCCTGCCCCAAGACTGACGAGGGGGGCCCATCACCTTCAAGATACTCGTCATCCTCCGTAGCAGAGGACACGTAGCCCAACTCGGGCTGACCAGCAGAAACCTCCTGTGAATACTGTGCAGTATCCAAGGGGCCAGTCGAGACATCTCGGCGACCGACCAAAGGAGGTTGTGCCTCAGGAGGCACAGGGAGGCCAACTTGAGGGTTGCCAGAAAGCAACCGGGTGAGCGCCAAAACGGCCTGGCGCAGGTCACCCTGAGAATCCGTCGCAGCAGAATCGCCTGACGGAGTGTCCTCCCAATGGACCCTTCTGGTAGAAGAACCCAAATCCTCAGAAGAGACCGACGGCAAACGTCGATCGGCAGACAGAATAGGAGCACGGTGAGAAGACACCGGAGGATAGTCCCGATTGTGATGCCCAGGGGCCATTACTGACCTCTGCGAAACAGAAGGCCCTGCCTGCAAATCCTCTAAAGAGACCGACGGCGCACGTCAATCGGTAGCTGGACCTAGGACACGGTGAGAAGACACCGGAGGATTGTCCCAAGAATGACAGGAACCTGTCATTGGCCTCTGCGCAGCAGACGGCCCCAATTGCCTATCCTCTGAGACCGACGGCAAGCATCGATCGACACCCAGACTCGGAACACACTGAGGAATCACCGGAGGAAGGTTCCGAGAGTGACAGCTAACAGGGGCTGTCACTGACCGCTGCCGAACAGCAGGCCCTGGATGCCAACGTCCCAACACCATCCCGCTAGGCGGCACACTAGCAGGCGAAGGTGGAACAAAAAACGCTTCACTCGAGGGACGAGGAATCGCTGTCAAAGCGACCGGCCGGCTCAACCGACTAGGAGCAAACCTAGCCAGATGAGACGGAGCAGACAGCAAACCCGCACAGCCCCGCCGCGAGGCTGGGGGAGGCTGAGAACACACAGACACACCAGCAGATACAGCCTCGGTCCCCCGAGACTGTAGACCATCCCCAGAGGAGATGGAAGAGCCACCATCAGACAGAATAGGATCTGGAGTAGCAACCTCCTCAACAACGGTCGACGGTGTAGGAGGCAGATCGGAGAGGGTTACCGAGCTGACCTCGGAAAAGCTCTCAACGAAAACAGACGCCTCAATAGTGACATCAGAAGACAAAGAGACCACGGTCTCCTTGTCAGGTATCACTGAACTAACACCGCCAACAGTTGCAGAGGAACTCGCCACAGAAGTCAGATCCGAATCCTGTGTGACAGAGTCACCACGTGCACCAGCAGAAATGTCTGCTACGGCACGGCTACCCTTACCCCGAGAACGAGGGGTTCTAGCTCTGGAAAGAACCACCTTGTTCACAGAAGCCCAAAATTTAGAGGACCAAACCCCACAGATACCACATGATTGGACCTGAGTGCAATTGTTGCAAGTGACACATGTGGTATGAGAATCGTCCACATGTTTCACCTGCAAACAAGAGATACAAGGAATAGTCTTAGGCATGATAACAATACAATAATCAAGCTTCCCGCCAACGGAAAACAGTACTAAGGTCGTGTTCACACGTGGGGGAAAGACAAGATAAAGTGTGAGGAGAACAGCAATAAAAATACAAATTAACATTAAAGAATAATAATAATTTGGTAGCTTGATAAAAGGATACAATCCAGTAGCACACTAAATATGAAGAATAAGTTGTTCACGAAGAATACATAGCATAATTAGCACGAGTCACAAAAATTTCCGACCATGTACAATGGCGGAAAATAAAGGAACTGACGTCACGGTTGTTGCGCATGCGCTCGGTAAACGCAAGAGGTCTGCAGAGAGAGTACCTGTAATTTCGAGCGCTGGTCTCGCTCGACCCTTTTTTCGATCTTTTTCGTGCTTTTGCACTCTAGTACTTTTCCAACTCGTTTGGAAAAGATTCTAAAAGCTTGATTTAGTTCCGAAGTAGGGCTTGCACTTATGTTACAGCCAATTGTAAACAATTGTGAGTAGGTTGAAAAGAAACATTTTTCACAAAATTTCCTCAAAACCATATCATGTCAGCCCTCATTGGAGTGAGTTCAGCAAAATCGTTCCAATGAAGGGGTCACATGATATGGTTTGGGTGAAATTTTCTTTTTAGCTGTCCAATTTTCAAATTATGTAACTAATGTACCCAAGTCATCAGAAAAAGGGTTAACAACAAATCAACATTTGGGGGATTTTACAAGTGCATAACTAATCCTATCAGAGGCTTACACTGGTGGTAAGTCATGAAAAACAATGCAATCAGAGTGTGAAATTACCACATTTGACCTGACGCCAGGATTCCCAACTGCTGTTTGGACTCTTTTTCTTGTAAACTTGTAAATAATATATTCGTTTAACTCCAGACTGCCTAAACATCCTACCTATACTGTGAGAAAATCAAACATAAATACCAGTGCATAAAAAGTGAACATGAAACTAAAACAGAAAATCTTAGGTTAGAAAAGGGTGATTCCCTTTTGATTTCCAACCAATCTTGTTCTGGATATCGGGAAATTCCCTGGGAAGAATACCCATTGTGGGATTTTCCAAATGACAATTTTTGTTTACAGTGTTGTGGTGCAAGGTCAGTATCCTGTGGTATTTACACAAAACATGAATAATATTCATGAATCAAAGAACAAAATCCAGTAAAAAGGTACGTTTTCAAAAATGAAGATATATGCCCTGATTGTAAGACATCAAAATTCCACACTGAGGCTATTAACCCCCAGGACTCTGGTAGTGCAACAGAATTTTCTCCATTAACTCTGATTAATTTTGTATTTCTCTTGTTTACTTATGAATTTAACCAATTATATCTTGTTTCACAAAATTTCCACAAAACCATATCATGTGAGCCCTCATTGGAATGAGTTCAGCAAAATTGTTCCAATGAAGGGGTCACATGATATGGTTTGGGTGAAATTTTCTTTTTAGCTGTCCAATTTTCAAATTATGTAACTGATGTACCCAGTCATCAGATAAAGGGTAACAACAAATCAACATTTAGGGGATTTTACAAGTGCATAACTAATCCTATCAGAGGCTTACACTGGTGGTAAGTCATGAAAAACAATGCAATCAGAGTGTGTCAAACAAGGTGTATTTGGCTAAATATCAAACTGCATTATGGGAAATATTTGCTGCGGAAAATGTTGCCATTTTAACATCACAGTGCAGAGGGTTAAACGGTATTTTCTGATTCTCGGGCACCTGAAAGTCTGCCTCATCACAATTTTATTTTACTTCAATGATACTATTCCACACTCATGGGACTTGCCAAACAAAATATAGTTGACAGGCTTGTCATTTTCAACATTGCCGGACAGCCTTAATGGTTCACATTAAATGACCACAAAGGAAACATTTTTGGTCTGCATTAATTCAATCAAGGAGAGCAATTGTGAGCCATTTTCAAGACTGTTGATTTTCAGCTTAACTTGACAAAGTCAAGATAAGCTATTGCCATCACGCGTGCGGAAGTCTGTTAGTCTGTGAGTCTGTTCACATTTTCCTTTAGCACGGGCTACACCCCACAGTTCTTGCCTGATCGTCACGAAATTTCATATGCAGGTTTGGGGTCATGTCTACATGAGAACGTCCCCTTTTGGTCGTGATCGGTCAACCGGCATGGCTGCCCGAGCCCAAAACCCCAAAACCATTACCACAGTCTACAGGTCGTATTTATGAAGGGATTTCATTGTAACTTGGTAGGATGCCTCTGTATAATGCCTAGATGAGAAGGTCCCCTTTCGGGCATGATCTGTCAACCGTGATGGCTGCCCAAGCCCGAAACCCAAAAACTTTTAGCACAGACTGCAGGTCATGTTTAATATGGAGGGATTTCATTGTAACTTGGTAGGATGACTCCTTATGATGTCTAGATTAGAATTTCCCCATTTGGGCGTGATATGCCAACCGTGACGACTGCCCGAGCCCAAAACCCGAAAACCCTTAGCAAAGTCTACAGGTCATATTTATTGAGGAATTTTATTGTAACTTGGTGGGTTGACTTTATATAATGTCTAGATGAGAAAGTCCCCTTTTGGACATGATTGGGCAACTGTGACAGCTATAAGGGCCCAAAGCCCGAAAACCTTTAGCACAGTCTACAGGTCATATTTATGAAGGGATTTCATTGTAACTTGGTAGGATGACTCCAAATAATGTCTAGATGAGAAGGTACCATTTTGATCTCGATCATTCAGCTGTGACTGGTCAACTGTGATGGCTACAGGTGCCCGAAGCCCGAAAACCTTGAGCACAGTCTACAGGTCATATTTATGAAGGGATTTCATTGTAACTTCGTAGGATCACTCCAGATGATGCCCAGGTCAGATTGTCCCCTTTGATTGCAATCATTCAACCATGATGGCTGCCCGAGCCCAAGGCCCAAAAACCTTTAGCACAGTCTACAGGTCATATTTATGAAGGGATTTCATTGTAACTTGGTAGGTTGACTTCATATAAGGTCCAGATGAAAACGTCCCCTTTTGGACACGATTGGGATACTGTGACGGCTACAGGGGCCCAAAGCCCAAAAACCTTTAGAACAGTCTACAGGTCATAATTATGAAGGGATTTCATTGTAGCTTGGTAGGATGACTCCAAATAATGTCTAGATGAGAACATCCCCTTTTGGTCACGATTATTCAGCCTTTATGGCTGCCCGAGCCCAAAGACCTTTAGGTCATATTTATGGAAGGATTCCATTGTAACTTATTAGGTTGACTCCATATAAAGCCTAGATGATGACATCCCCTTTTGGGCGTGATTGACCAACTGTGATGGCTACAGGTGCCCGAAGCCCGAAAATCTTTTGGGCATGATCTATCAACCATGATGGCTGCCCAAGCCTGAAACCCCAAAACTTTTAGCACAGACTGCAGGTCATGTTCAATATGGAGGGATTTCATTGTAACTTAGTAGGATGACTCCTTATGATGTCTAGATGAGAATTTCCCCATTTGGGCTTGATCTGCCAACAGTGGTGACTGCCTGAGCCCAAAACCCAAAAACCTTTAGCACAGTCTACAGGTCATATTTATTGAGGAATTTCACTGTAACTTGGTGGGTTCACTTCATATAATGTCTAGACGAGAAAGTCCCCTTTTGGACGTGATTGGGCAACTGTGACGGCTACAGGGGCCCGAAACCTGAAAACCTTTAGAACAGTCTACGGGTCATAATTATGAAGGGATTTCATTGTAGCTTGGTAGGATGACTCCAAATAATGTCTAGATGAGAACATCTCCTTTTGGTTGTGATCATTCAGCCTTTATGGCTGCCCGAGCCCAAAGACCTTTAGCATAGTCTATAGGTCGTATTTATGGAAGGATTTCATTGTAACTTGTTAGGTTGACTCCATATAATGCCTAGATGATGACATCCCCTTTTGGTTGTGATTGGCCGGCAGTGATGGCTACAGGTGCCCGAAGCACAAAAATCTTGAGCACAGTCTACAGGTCATATTTATGGAGGGATTTCATTGTAACTTCGTAGGATCACTCCAGATGATACCCAGATGAGAATTCCCCTTTTGGTTGCGATCATTCAACCATTATGGCTGCCCAAGCAGGAAGCCTGAATACCTTTAGTACAGTCTACAGGTCATATTTATGAAGGGATTTCATTGTAACTTGGTAGGTTTGACTTCATATAATGTTTAGATGAGAACGTCCCCTTTTGGAGACGATTGGGCAACTGTGACAGCTACAGGGGCCCGAAGCCTAAAAACCTTAGAACAGTCTACAGGTCATAATTATGAAGGGATTTCATTGTAGCTTGGTAGGATGACTCCAAATAATGTCTAGATGAGAACGTCCCCTTTTGGTCATGATCATTCAGCCTTGATGGCTGCCTGAGCCCAAAAACCTTTAGCATAGTCTATAGGTTGTATTTATGGAAGGATTTCATTGTAACTTGTTAGGTTGACTCCATATAATGCCAAGATGATGACATCCCCTTTTGGTCGTAATTGGTCAACTGTGATGGCTACAGGTGCCCAAAAATCTTGAGCACAGTCTACAGGTCATATTTATGAAGGGATTTCATTGTAACTTCTTAGGATCACTCCAGATGATGCCCAGATGAGAATGTCCCCTTTTGGTTGCGATCATTCAACCATGATGGCTGCCCAAGTCCAAAGCCCAAAAACCTTTAGCACAGTCTTCAGTTCATATTTATGAAGGGATTTCATTATAACTTGGTAGGTTGACTTCATATAATGTCTAGATGAGAACAGCCCCTTTTGGACACCATTTGGCACTGTGACGGCCACAGGGGCCTGAAGCCAAAAAATATTTAGCACAGTCTACAGGTGATATTTATGAAGGGATTTCATTGTACCTTGGTAGGATGACTCCAAATAATGTCTAGATGAGAATGTCCCCTTCTGGTCGCGATCATTCAGCCTTGATGGCTGCCCAAGCCCAAAACCTTTAGCATAGTCTATATGTCATATTTATGGAAGGATTTCATTGTAACCTGTTAGTTTGATGATGACATCCCCTTTTGGTCGTGATTGGTCAACTGTGACGGCTTCAGGAGCCCGAAAACCTTGAGCACAGTCTACAGGTCATATTTATGAAGGGATTTCATTGTAACTTCATAGGATCACTCCAGATGATGCCCAGATGAGAATGTCCCCTGTTGGTTGCGATCATTCAACCATGATGGCTGCCCGAGCCCAAAGCCCAAAAACCTTTAGCACAGTCTACAGGTCATATTTATCAAGGGATTTTATTATAACTTGGTAGATGGACTTCATATAATGTCTAGATGAGAACGTCCCCTTTGGACGCAATTGGGAAACTGACGGCTACAGGGGCCTAAAGCCCGAAAACCTTTAGCACAGTCTACATGCCATATTTATGAAGGGATTTCAATGTAACTTGATAGGATGACTCGTTTTGGAATAATTTCACTGTAACTTAGTAACTTTCGTTGATATACGTTAACTGTGAGGGCCACATACATTAACTGTGTGGTCTTATTAACCCACCCCTCAGCTCTTTAGTACAGTGTACACCTCATATTATTTTTATCAAAAACATAGCATACATGGAACAGAAATGAGCATATTCCCAATTATCACAATTCTTGTCTTATTTCATAATCCTTTCAGAAACATTGAATATTATCCTTTTCATCAAACACAACACACAAGTTACGCTACAGTGTCACTGACACTTTCATTAATGATACAGTGGAATCATGTAAACCCTTTACCCAATGTATTGGAAAAACCGGCCAGTGCTATTCACACAAATTACCATTCAATTTTCATTCTTTTTTCACTTTTTGTCTCAAAAACATAGCTTATGACCCCTCATTAGAATGAACTCAATAAGCTCGTTCCAATAGAGGCATAAGCTATGTTTTTGACACAAAAACGAAAGTGTCAATGACACTGTAGCTCAACTTGTGTAAGACATGTACATGTATAGTAGGTGACACAGCAATGACGCACATCTAGGTAATGACCTGATAGCAAAGGTACATATAAAGTATTGTAACGGTCTGTACATAAATACTGACCGTAGCCTGTAACAAATGTATAGGTAAAGTATAGTAAAGGTGGGAGACAGTTAGATGGTAAACTAGAAAAGAAATCTTCATGGGGTTAATGTTACAATGGGGATCCTTGTATGGCGCACCACAAGCCAAATGTTAGCAACTGTTTTGGCATATTTGATTCAAATCCTTCTAAGGTTGATTCATACTAATTAATAAATACTTGTCCAGTCCTTCTTAAAATACAGGTATTTGATTTTTTTATCTTTAGCTCATTGGGATCCCACGGATGAGGTTTTATTTTTCTCATTGTAAATAGAAAATTGAGTTGTGCAAATAATGTTTACCCTCCCCAAACAACAACAAATATTAACAAATGAACTTGGCTTCAACACATCTGAATATGCATACACATCCTAGGGATGCTGAATTCAACAAGTGTTTGACCACCGAGGTGGTATTAGTTCCCTACGGTGCTTTTGTGACATAAGCTGTTTTTGTCACATAAGACACTAGAGCATATAAGCATCTCTGCAATTCAGGTTAGTAGTTTAAGAAGTACAAACACCGCCAGTAATGGTCCGATCCAGTGAAAAGAAGGTCGAGTCCAGCTCTCGGTGGTGCAGTATTTTTGCCTGGACTGGTCCAATCATTATAATAACCTTAAATGAAGGGAAAGGTGATGAAATCTTACTTTTGGTAATACCAAAAAAGGAAGATATTAAAACATTTTCCTTCATTTAACGTATTTTATAATGATTGAATTGGTATACGCATTTGTGTTACAGAAAGCATCAAGTTACTGACGTCTGCTGGGGAAGCTTGGTGACTCGGGGCATGTTATATAATACACTGTATGCACATTGTGGAAATGTTTCTGCAGGACAACTGAATACTCTGAACACGGGAACTTTCAATATATTTAGAGTCGAAAGTTTGATTTAATGCTGCAAAAATGGCCGCCATTCTGCCATCTTGGATTTTGAAGAAAAAAATATTGAGCGTGCATCATCCCCTCAGAACCATTTATCCACGTACAAAATATGAAAGGAGTAGCTTGAAGCATGTTGGAGGGAGAGGTGGTAACATAAAAACAGAGACAGACAGACAGACGGACAGAGACAGATCTTAGATTTTGAAAAAAAAATATTGAGCGTGCATATTCACCTCACAACCCTTTATCCATGTACCATATATAAATGGTGTAGCTTGAACCATGTTGGAGGGAGGGGTGGTAACATAAAATAGAGAAAATGGCTTAAAAAACACAACAAATATGGCTGCCATGGCGCCATCTTGAATTGTGAAAACAAAATATTGACTGTGCATCATCCCATTACAACCCTCTATCCATGTGCCAAATATGAAAATTGTAGCTTGAACCATGTTGGAGTGAGGGGTGGTAACATAAAATAGAGAAAAAAAGCTTAAAAAAACACAACAAAAATGGCCGCCATCTTGGATTTTGAAGAAAAAAATATCTAACATGCATCATTCCCTCCCAACCCTCTATTCATGTGCCAAATATGCAAAGTGTAGCTTGAATCATGTTGGAGGGAGGAGTGGTAACATGAATATGGAGAAAAAAAGCTTAAAAAACACAACAAAAATGGCCGTCTTTCCGCCATCATGGATTTTGAAAAAAAAATTTTGAGCGTGCATCATCCCCTCAGAACCATGTATCCATGTACCAAACATGAAAGGTGTAGCTTAAAGCATGTTGGAGGGAGAGGTGGTAACATAAAAACAGACAGACAGATGGACAGATGGACGGACAGACAGACAGACAGACGGATGGAGTGCAATCCTATAGTCCCCTTACAGTTCCCGTAGGGGACTAATAAATATTATTTTGTCTGGTGTTTTTGGAAAAGATTTTTAATTATCTCCCTTTTTGAGACCCAGAGTGGGTCTGACTGAAACCAAAAATATTTGTTCTCATAGCACAGTGATAACAAAGGCACCCAATAAATTTATAGCAAACATTACTGACATAAAAAAGCTTCTTTACTGGTTCTGTACAAAAAATGTAATACACAGAATTCCCGTAAATATGACTGCCAACAGACATTTTGAATTTTTGGCCGAGCCCCAAAGCACTCATTACCATCCCATGATGATAACAAACATAGTCCAAGAAGTTCTGTACAAAAAATTGATTGCACCTAAATTCGGTATAAAATGGCCGTAGGCAGCCATCTTGAATTTCAGACCGCACCCAAAAACACTCGTTCCTATTCCAAGGTGATAACAAAGGTACCCAAGAGGTTTCAGGAAGATCGGTTCATAAACACAGCCTCTAGCCCAAGCCATATTGACATGTGCACTAACTGTGTAAAAGTAGCACCGAATAAATCAAAGTTCATCTAATTTGCATAATTTCTGCACAAGAAAAAAAACCTGTATTACATGTGATGTATCCCATGTTACTAAACATTCATTCAAAAATTTATTCAAATCAGAACTTTCATATAGAAGTTCTGTACAAAAAACTGATTGTACCTAACTTCGGTACAAAATGGCCACTGGCAGCAATCTTGAATTTTGGACTGCACCCAAAAACACTCATTCTTGTCCCAAGGTGATAACAAAGGTCCCCAAGAAGTTTCGTGAAGATCGGTTCATAAATACAGCCCCTAGCCAGAGCCGTATTGACATGTGTACTTACTGGGTATAAGTAGCACTGAATAAATCAAAGTCCATCTAATTTGCATAATTTCTGCACGAGAAAAAAAACACATATTATATGAGATGTATTCCATGTTACTAAACATTCATACAAAAATTTATTCAAATCAGAACTTTCATACAAAAGTTCTGTACAAAAATCTGATTGCACTAACTTAAGAACAAAATGGCTGCTGGTGGCCATTTTGAATTTCAGACCTCACCCCAAAACACTCGTTCTCGTCCCACGGTGATAACAAAGGGACCCAAGAAGTTTCATAAAGCTCGGTTCATAAATACAGCCTCTAGCCCAAGCCGTATTGAATTGCTGAAAGGACAGACCGACCGACAAACAGACGACAAGCCATGGCAAAACCTCAAATTTGACTCCGTCAAAGTTGAGCTAAAAATTTAACTATGTCAAAGTTGAGCTAAAATTAAATTTTAAGTAATTTGTATATTTTTTAAACTTACCAATGGCCCAGACACACTGGTGCTAACTCAAATTAATCCAGGGCCAAACACAAATTTTAGCCCCCAATCCACAAAATTTGCATGCAAAACCTAAACGAAAGTGTCAATGACACTGTAGCTCAACTTGACAAACTTGAACTTGGTAAGTTATAAATGAAATGGCAAAATTGAAGATCATTGGTACCAATGTCATTTTTTTTGCCAGTGGCAACATTTTTTGACAGAAACCGAAGAAAATCGATAGCTCCCATCTAGAGGCCTCCCCAAACAAGCATGCCAGGTTTCAAAGCAATCCGATCATAAATGTGCCCTGTAGGGTGTACAAAAGGGAAATATTGTGGTCTGACTAGACTAAATTCTAAGAACGTTGGCCGTGGCAACATTTTTTGACGGAAATGGAAGAAAATCGATAGCTCCCATCTAGAGGTCACTGTAAATAAGCATACCAGGTTTCAAAGCAATCTAATCATAAATGTGCCCTGCAGGGTGAGCCAAAGGGAAATATTGTGGTCTGACTAAACTAAGTTCTAAGAATGTTGGCTGCGGCAACATTTTTTGATGGAAATTGAAGAAAATCGATAGCTCCCATCTAGAGGTCACCCCAAACAAGCATGCCAGGTTTCAAAGCAATCTGATCATAAATGTGCCCTGTAGGGTGTGCCAAAGGGAAATATTGAGTCTTCTGACTAAACTAAGTTCTAAGAACGTTGGCCGGGGCAACATTTTTTGACGGAAATTGAAGAAAATCGATAGCTCCCATTTAGAGGTCTCCCCAAACAAGCATGCAAGGTTTCAAAGCAATCAAATCATAAATGTGCCCTGTTGGGTGTGCCAAATGGAAATATTGTGTTTTGACTAAACTAAGTTCTAAGAACGTTGGCCGGGCAACATTTTTTAACGGAAATTGAAGAAAATCGATAGCTCCCATCTAGAGGTCACCCCAAACAAGCATGCCAGGTTTCAAAGCAATCCAATCATAAATGTACCCTGTAGGGTGTGCCAAAGGGAAATATTGAGTCTTCTGACTAAACTAAGTTCTAAGAACGTTGGCCGCGGCAACATTTTTTGACGGAAATTGAAGAAAATCGATAGCTCCCATCTAGAGGTCACCCAAAACAAGCGTGCCAGGTTTCAAAGCAATCCAATCATAAATGTACCCTGTAGGGTGTGCCAAAGGGAAATATTGAGTCCTCTGACTAAACTAAGTTCTAAGAACGTCGGACACAGCAACATTTTTTGACAGAAATTGAACAAAATAGATAGCTCCCATCTAGAGGTCTCCCCAAACAAGCATACCAGGTTTCAAAGCAATCTGATCATAAATGTGCCCTGTAGGGTGTGCCAAAGGGAAATATTGAGGTCTGACTAAACTGAGTTCTACGAACGTTGGCTGTGGCAACATTTTCTGCCGGAAATTAAAGAAAATCGATAGCTCCCATCTAGAGGTCACCCTAAATAAGCACACCAGGTTTCAAAGCAATCAAATCATAAATGTGCCCTGTAGGGTGTGCCAAAGGGAAATATTGTGGTTTGACTAAACTAAGTTCTAAGAACGTTGGCCGCGGCAACATTTTTTGACAGAAATTGAAGAAAATCGATAGCTCCCATCTAGAGATCACCCCAAACAAGCATACCAAGTTTCAAAGTAATCTGATCATAAATGCGACCTGTGAGGTGTGCCAAAGGAAATTGTGGACGTATGTACTAACGTACGTACGTACGTAAGTACATACGCCGACGGACGAGAAGTGATGGCAATAGCTCAGCTTGACTTTGTCAAGTTGAGCTAAAAATTAAGTCCTAGATGGTCCTCCATACTTTTGTGATCTATGCATGCGCTGTATCCAGGAAGTTACCGAAATTGGCGCCAACCATCATTCTTTCTAAAATTGCCTGTTGAATGTTATAAACAGCAGGGAGGTATGAGTGCCCACTCATGGGAGGGCCATACCCGTCTGGGCCATTGGTAAGTATAAAAAATATACAAATTACTTAAAATTTATAATATTTTTATACAACCAATGGCCCAGACTAGCTGAATTGTAAAAAGGCTGGAGGGCCTAGGACATAAAGGAAAATCCAATCTCTCAATTACTTCAGTAAAGGATAGCTCCTACAGGAGAATAGGAGAAAATAGGAATTATATATGTCTTTCTCCTTTACGAGAAAAGAGAAAGCCATAACACCATCAATGTAATTGAGAATTACATAATTATATAATTTCTCGATTTAATGCCAGCATAACCCGTTATGCTACTTCGGTGAAGGAAACCAATATATAAAGCTGGTCAAGAGAATGAAATGCTTTGTACTCATTTAAAAGTGTCCGAGGATTGTATATTAATGCTCATTTGACACGTAACATATACAAATGCTTCACAGTGAGCTACACTTTAAAAACAATACATAAATGAGACATAGTTATTGCTTCACACCGAGCTACACATTAAAACTACCCAGCATCGATGCAGGACTACTGTCACTGGAGGAGGCATTCCCTTGCTTTACACTATAAAGCCAGATAATCACAAGGGAAAAACCGTCCCCCTCCCCTCCCCCACCCCCTCCCCTGTTTGGAGGTAAAATTCTTCAGAATGAAGAGAGCAGCGGAATGGCGTCAGTGCTCGAGCAGACTGCCTAAAGACCTTATAGATGTTACATTAATGGACAACATTCTGAGCAACAGAAAGAGGACCCAAAGATCTAAGGTCACGGGAGATGGACTCTAAATTTCTCAGGTAAAATTTGGTAATGAAGAGGGCTGTGTCCAATAAGCAGCCTTCATAAGATCAGTAATGGCTATACTGTTAGAATAAGCCCAAGAAGTGGACAGTGCTCTAACCTCGTGCGCTGAAATCTTGTTGACAGAACGTTGATCCGAAGATAGATTTCCGTAGGCAATACGTATTGCCAACTGAATCCACCTAGCAACAGAATGAACAGAAATATCTTTTCTGTTAGGAATCGAAGAAAGAAAGAAACATTTTCTTCCCTTTCTAATAAAATCTGATTGATGTCCATAAATGTTCATTGCTCTCACTGGACACAGCAAAGGTCTACGGTTATCCGAGGACAGTAAAGCCTTAACGACAATAGCTCCAGCCTCTTATCCGGAATCTGATTCTTAGCCAGAAACCCCACTTCCTTAGTGAGGGTAATAGTATTACCCACACTAAGGTAATGAGATTCATCAACAGATAATGCATGAAGTTCACTGACTCTTCTAGCGAGGGTATAGACAATAGTTCACTGCTTGGAGTAACGTACGGTGTTTATTCTCGAGTGGGATGCGGAAGGTTATTTTCACGAGGCGCTAGCCGAGTGAAAATAATCCCCGCATCCCACGAGAGAATAAACACCGTACGTTACTCCAAGCAGTGAACTATTGTGTTTATTATATTTCCCTGATAATATCTGCAACACAAATACCCCTCTTGCGTCATCCAAGAGCAGTTTCCCAAGGTCGCTCAATTTGTTTTGACGGTTAGAAAAATCGGCGCATGAACACAAAAACATGAATGAATGAACTGATATGACGTCATCAGAAAGGAATGCAATGACGCTCGTTTTCAAATGGAAGTTCAAATGACGTGAGATATGAACTTATGAAGGAAATCAACACATTTTAAAGAAATAATTCAATCAATCACCCTGAATGAGTAGTCATGTTCAACTTCTTATAACTTTGTGTGGATCTGTACATAGTTATTGTTCGCTGTCAGTTGGAATATCAAGCACAATATTTGTCGAAGTGGATTGAGTGTTATCGCAGGATTTTGAGGCGGAACAACTGCAATGGTTGATCACAATGTTTATGGTCGGATTGTTTATTGTGCTCGTTCCGAAAATATTCCCAAGATGTTGTTGGATCATAGAATTTGAGGTGCTCGATAGTTGGTTGGAAGTTATGGCATTCATAGACGATTGTGCAGTTGTACTTTGGGAACGGCTTGAAGTTGACGTCGTTGACAAACTCGATACAGTTGTTATCGGAATTTGTGGCTGAATCTGTAAATTCGATTCGCACGAAGTTGATTCATTTGAGAGAATAGATGAAATGTTTCTTTCCTGGTGAGTATTTATTCTTGAGTAGTTGTTTATACTGTTGATATTTTTATGTCCCGATATTTGGACAATGTGGTTTGGAGGAACATCTGCGTCACCCAATTTCTGAATAAGATGCTTACGAGAACTATGATTTGTCAATCGCTTTTTAGAAGGCAACCCACCGTCAGTTTTCATATTAGACATGAACTTGTAGATTTGGTTTATGCCCAGGCGTTGGTTTTTGAACCATTTTTGTCCCATTTCAAAATAAGAATTTTCATCGATTTGTTTCTGCGTTTCAGCCATAATTGAAATGTAGAATGGAGAGCCTGGCTCTCGCATTCCCGATGGACGTTTCTCCCTGTACAATTCATAAATACGTACTGGATTTCTTTCCGGCACTGAAGTTTCATATGCTTTTGGTTTTATCGTTCGCGTATTTTGAGGATTTTCGCCGTTGTGGGTTTTTGTGTGTCTCTCGTCCACTACTAGATATTTTCGCCCTGTTTCGTCTTGACCAACGCTAACGTCTCCCCATACCAGATCATACTGCTCCTTCCCTCCACGCATACCACAATGCATAGTAAATGTTAGCCACAATGAGTTCAATATAGATTTCGGTGAGTACGGCCCCAAAACTTTCTTCTCATAAAGCATATCAATTTCAGTATCAGTTATTTCTTCGGCAGCATTTGGTTTATTGCCCTTGCCCAACGATTTCAACTGCTTCTGCTTTATTTTAAGGGCTTCTCTGGCCTTTGCAAATTTTGAGTCTGAAATAATACATTTGCTGTAATTGGCATTTTTCAAGTGACGACTGATACTTGAATACAAAGCTCTAAGTGTGGAAGGTTCATACTCCCTGCCATCCTTGCGCCGAACTGATACGAGAAAGTGAGAAATGTAATCGCACAAATCACTGGGGTCAATGTCCGCTATTTCTCCGGTGTAACTGTACTTTGCTTTAAGAAAATGCTGGAACAATCGGATATCCAAAAGAGTTTTCTTCATCGTATTTTTGTTTTGATTTTGAACAATGAAATCAGTCAGTTCGCTATCGTCCATCATTTCGAATCGACCAAATTCCACTGACGCGCCCTCGGTTGAAGAAATAATGTCACTACCGGTTGCTCCAACAACATCATCTTCCCCAGTGGAATAAGGTTGAAATAATTCCAAAAGAAACTCGTCATCTATCGTATCTAGAAGTTTCACATTCGATGCAAATGCAGCCATTTCTGAACCACTCGGTATGAAAACAAAGCAGACGTAAACTCGCAACAGCGTAACTTGCCGTAAGGGGAATAATCCAACATGCTGACGTCATTGATAGTAAAATAGTCCGTCATGACTGGGAGTAGGATATCGCCGTGGGAGTTGAATAACACTTTCGAGGTCAGGGGAGTAGGATATAGTTTTTATTTACAAAGGAAAAAGCTGTAGAAATATGATAAAATGGTATTACCCACACTACGGTAATGAGATTCATCAACAGATAATGCATGAAGTTCACTAACTCTTCTAGCAGACGCAAAGGCTGAGAGAAACGCCTTTTTTATAGGTCAAGAATTTGAACTCTACAACGTCTAACGGCTCAAAATGAGCTTCTGGAAGCTTCAACAGGACCCAAGCCGAATCCACTTAGGAATTAATCTGAGGGCTCTAGGTCTATTAATAGAGAAATTTCTAACTAGCTTGGATAAAGAAATATCTGATCCAATAGCCAAGTTGTCATAATGAGCGTAAGTGTCTGATAACACAGACCTATAGCAATTAAATAGTGATGGGCTGCACTTTGAGTACGTCAAAAAGGTAGACCAGAAATTGGCAATCTGTGGAATGGACGGATCATATACGTCTATAGACTGGTCTGTACACCAATGGAAGAAAACCCTCCACTTCGCTGCATAATTCAACAAAGAGGAGGCCCTCCTACAGTTTTGAAATTGCATCCACTGCTCATTCTGTAAAATGTTTTCCGTGCAAGAAGGACCGCACAATGGAAATATGTGAAGGTCGAGACCTTCCGGGTTGTGATGCAGTGCGCGATATAGAAGATCCTCTCGTGGAGGAAGCTTCCAGGGAATGTCCCATATCAGACACCTGAGAAGATTGATCCAAAGTTTCTGTGACAACAGAGGTGCTACTACGGACTGAGAGATGAACGTGATGATTCAGAACGAATAGGACAATCTTCTCCGTTGATTCGCATAACGGAATCGAGTGCCGCCTTGGTTCCTGAGGTAAGCAACTACTGTCAAGTTGTCCGATAGAATTTGAACATGGACATTTGCTATTTGACGAATCCAATGTCATAGTGCTAGCCAGATTGACATTATCTCCTTGATGTTTATGTTTTTTCTAGGAACCGAGAGTCCCAAAGACCCTGGCACTTCAAGTCAGCAGGACTTAGGGATGCACCCCATCTGACTCGTACCCGTCATAATCGTGAAAACCGGATCCGGTAGTTGAAGTGGAACTCCTTTAGTTAACCACTAAGATCTGCCCAAATCTGAACCTTTTGTTCTACTTGGTTTCGAGCTATTGCATCTTCACACTTCAGTTCTGAGTAAAGAATATCTGGCGGCCCATCGGAATAAGATCCGCAGCCGCTCTGCACAGACCCATCAGTTGCATAAACTCCCTCGCTGTTACTGTGTCTGAGTTTAGACAAAAGCGAGCATAACAACTGACTAATTTCGCTCAGGGTAAAGGCAGATGAACCAGATTGTTGTGAGTCTCGAAGCTCATTCCCAAGTGAATGAATGACTTGGGCAGAGTTAGATCAAACTTTTTCTCATTCACTATGAAACCGAGACGTCGGAACAATTGAAGCATACTCTGAACATCGTTCTCAAGAATAATTCTGTTGCCGTATCTCTGAAGAATGTCGTCTAATTAAGCCGATGGTACCGCAGACGAATGAGCTCGGAAGTATGACATTACCGAGTTCATTATTCGAGTGAAAGCCCAAGAAGCCAGGTTCAGACTGAAGCACATTGCTCTGAACTGATAAACCTCTCCTTGCAGGGAAACTGCAGGTACTTTCTGAATGCCAGATGTACCAGGACATGAAAGTAAGCATCCTTTAGATCTATGCTTGCCGCATAGTCGTCCACTCGAATGCTCGCTCTTACCAACTGAATGGTTTCCATATAGAACTTTGGAGCCACGATAAGCTTGTTTATCCAGCTCAAGTCTATTACCGGTCGGAACAAACCATCTGGCTTCAGTACAAGGAACAGGTGACTGTAAAAACCTTGAGAACTTTGATTCTCGACGACCTCTATTGCTTCCTTTAATAAAAGAGCCTGTACCTCTGCTGGGAGAGACTCTATTTTGAAAGGATCCGCCAAAGATTTGTCCAACGCGGACATCTTGTTAGTGGGGGTTTTGCTCAGAATGATAGCCGTAGGGCTACCGAGACTACACTTCTCACCCACTGATCTTCCGTGCCTGCTATCCAGTTTCTCATGAAGTTTGATAACCTTCCGCCAACTGGCAAGCAATAGAGGTCTTGACCATCACCTGTAGGACTTACGAGGCTTACGGGAGGAGAAACTACGTCCTCCCCACAAAGAACCTCATCCCGTTGGTTTAGGGACGTCTGACCTATAATCCTGATCAGACTTGCGCCCCTTTCCCAAGTAACTGTACTGATGACCGCCGGATTAATTATAAGAGGGTTTCTTGTATCCTCGCGAGGAGTTCCCTTTAGATGATTTAGATTTTGAACGTCCTCGCTTACCTCGGTCTGCTGAAGCATGTTGCTGAGATGCCGACTTCAAAACCAGAGCACTGGAAGCTTTCTTGGTAGCCTGCTCATAGGCTAACGAAAGCTTGTCGTCAAACAGAGTATGTCCAGAGACCTGAGCAATTCGGAGAGAGCTTTTCACCTTGTCATCTATAAGTGATGATGACGCAAGGGCAGCATCATGTCTGATTAGCTCCAAATTTGTCACTGTCAGGGCAGAGTTGTACATGGCATAATGACTGCCCTGGAAAGAACTCTAAGCGAGGAGCAAATGTCCTCAAATTCCTTCCCATCAAGACGCTGCATCAGAGCTCTGGTAAGGTGATCTTCGTAGGACATCATGTCCAGATTCGCTCTATTTTATGAATTAGCACATTCCATCACGTCCGAGCGTATGTTGAATGAAGCAGGTAGGGATATATCTAAATCCCCAGGCTGCTCATCTAAACGCAGAGGCTCTCTGGACATCTTCTCCAACCATTTTAAATGAACGTGGTCCAAGGAACGGTATATTTATGGAAGATGTCAATAAGAAACCGGCTTTCCTCTTAACACTAGAGAGGTTAAGTATGGAATAGTCGACGTGGCCGAAGGACTGAGACACCGGACTGCACCGGAAAGGAAAGAACTTGCTCTTTCCTCCGAAAGAAGTCTGCGTCTAAAGACAACAGCGGTTTCTCCCTGATTGTCACAGCTTGCTGATCAGGTGGAACAAATTCAGGATAGTATTGATGGATAAATTCCATTGCTACCATATGTTGTACCGAAAGGGAAGAGTAATCCTCTTCCTTGTCCCTTTCACCATCCGACTGAATCAGCTGGGACATTCAGTCCATCGCATCTGCATGTGCAGATGACTGGACCGACCCAGCACTGTCGGACACCTCACTACCGGAATCTGCGAGAGGCTGGTCTTGCACTTGCTGGGATGCTGTGATCAGCTGTGCAATCTGCAACAGCAAGTCCATTACCGAGGCTTGAGGAGCAGCGGTTTTCTGTTTTTTAGCTGCTTGCTGCTCTTGGGACGCAGTTCCGGAGATGGATCTCTTCTCCAAACGACCCGATGATCAAAGCCTCGGTTCAATAGCTACTGATGGTCCGACTTCATGGGCGAAGACTGCCTCCATCTTCGTGCAGTTTGCTGGATATCCGAAGTCGGGTAGCTAGGATGCGGTCATGTGTGCTTTTGAATCATAGTGGAAGAAGCCGTGACTGTAGCTGAGGCTGGCTGCAATCTAGACGGAGCATCCCGAGTGGCAGGTGTGGACGCATGCTCCGGCTCATGCAAGTTTCTCAAAACAACATTTGGCCCCAAATGTTGTTGGGTTAGAGAGGGACCTCTCCCGCTCGCGGCACTGACAGGCCTCGCCGAGCCTCCCATAAAGAAACATGCTGACTTCCTCCCTATTTCCATCGTCCCTCAGAGAGCTTTTGATTTTAAGGTGCTCGCTTTACCCAAATCTACAATTCCTTCGACCGCAACGGACTTACATGGTGTCATGGCTCCCACGGACGGAGTAACCGCTTCACCGGTCAAGCTAGCTGCTTGCAAGGGATTAAGAACACTAACTAGAGGCCTTATCCCTTGCTTAATATTCAGCTAGCTCTGTTTGCTCATCAGAGCATGACGACCGAAGCACACATTTGGTGGGTGTCACAATACCATCACCATGTTCTTGTTCCTCTGAAAAAGAACTGAAAAACTTGAATTATCTTGCGGTGAGAGCACTGGCATAGACATCTCACAGCCAACAACGTACCGGGACACCCATCTCCAATGTTTGTCATCCCAATTAACACATGTAGGACAAGAATCTACAGGAGTACATCGACTACAGGCAAGGCAACAAGCATGTAAATCTGAGGAAGACTTCCTTGTGTTGCATTTAGAGCAGTAAGCTTTCATGATTCAATCAAAATACAAAGTTGATAACACATATACAAACTCCACAATAAAATATATGATAAAGATACATGAAAAATAGCAATCAAAGTTAAAGTCGAAAAATTAAACTAAAACATTTTTCGAAATTTTTTTTGAAAAATGCCTAAGTTCTTCAAGGGAACATGATGAGCCCAAGGGCATCCCGATAGAGCCTAAGTATGGCCAAAATCCACATTTTTTTTAGCTACACTACCGGAATCATAATCAATGTATCCTACAATAATCCTACAGTCAAATAATACTAAATGCTACATATATTCAAATTGAAGACGTCAATGTAAACGTCAAGGAAAAAAACGGAAACAAGACATCAGGCACACAAAAAGGCCCAAAGTCAGTAACAGATTTTAATGCTACCAGATGTAAAGCTAGATCTTCATACGAAGAAAAAACAATACATCGGATAGAAGATGCAAGACCAAAACAACCCCAATACCCCTAGGGTGAGGATGTAACCATGGGGATAAACAGAATAAACGTTCTATAATACATGTTAAACTCCCAAGAAATTTTTTTAAAAATTTCAATAAAAATAGCCAAAAAGCTTAGGAGTTTAAGAGAAGGGCTTGAGGGAGGGATGGGGAAGGAACACTTGACAAACAGTGGATAAATCATTTGCAAGAATGACGTCAGGCATATGTCCCAAAATTGGGAAACATGAAATAATTTTTAGAATTATTATAAAGTTACAGTCCTGAACATTTCCAACCACCATTGGGTCACTTTCACCATCCATTTACAGGCTTGGATCCACCAATTTTACCACTGATTTGTGTTTGGCTTCCCCAAAAAAAGGAGATTTAAAAGCACAGATGTCAGTTCACTGTTGCTAACTTTAGGGCCAAACAAAGAATGATGGTTGGTACCAATTTCGGTACCTTCCTGGATACTGCACATGAGTAGATCACAAAAGTATGGAGGACCATCTAGGACTTAATTTTTTCGGTTTTTCATGCAAATTTGGGGGATTAGGGCAAAATTTGTGTTTGTCCCCAGATTAATTTGAGTTAGCACCAGCTAGTCTGGGCCACTGGTTGTGGTATAAAAATATAGTTATTCAAGAATTTTACTTGCAAGAGTAATCTTCCTTTCATTTTAGTTAAAGGGTTAATTGAACTGCCACTTTGCTAGAGAAAAAATTTCAATTGACAGTATACAATAAACAGGAACTGGGTCATTTTTCTATCTTCTAGTTATAAAGTGAGCAGATATTCTATTATATCTTGTTTGACAGAGCTCATAGATCTGTCAAACAAGATATAATAGACTAAATGCGTACAGTGGATGTATTGAGGCAAAAATGTCTATAAATGGGGTAATTCAGTAAATGTTGGAGTGATTCTTTGACACAAGAATTATAAAAGACTTTGGACTAAACATATGATAAATGCTTTGGTGTTAGTGAGTGCTAGAAGCCACTATCAGGGCTTTCATACAAAATGAAAGTGTCAATGACACTGTAGCTTAACTTGTGTGTTGCATTTGATGAAAAGGAAAATGTTCAATGTTTATGAAAGGATTATGAAATAAGACAAGAATTGTGATAATTGGGAATATGTTCATTTCTGTTCCCTGTATGCAATGTTTTTGATAAAAATAATATGAGGGGTATTGAGGGGTGGGTTAATATGACCTCACAGTTAACGTATGTGGCCCTCACAGTTAACATAGATCAATGAAAGTTACTAAGTTACAGTGAAATTATTCCAAAACGAGTCATCCTATCAAGTTACATTGAAATCCCTTCATAAATATGGCCTGTAGACTGTGCTAAAGGTTTTTGGGCTTCGGACCCCTGTAGCCATCAGTTTCCCAATTGCATCCAAAGGGGACGTTCTCATCTAGACATTATATGAAGTCAACCTACCAAGTTACAATGAAATCCCTTCATAAATATCACCTGTAGACTGTGCTAAAGGTTTTCGGGCTTCAGGCCCCTGCAATCGTCACAGTTGCCTAATGGTGTCCAAAAGGGGCTGTTCTCATCTAGACATTATATAAAGTCAACCTACCATTTTTGAAATACCATCATAAATATGACCTGAAGACTGTGCTAAAGGTTTTCAGGCTTTGGGCTCGGGCAGCCATCATGGTTGAATGATCGCAACCAAAAGGGGACATTCTCATCAGCTCATCATCTGGAGTGATCTTACGAGGTTACAATGAAATCCCTTCATAAATAATGACCTGTAGACTGTCCTCAAGATTTTCGGGCTTTGGACACCTGTAGCCATCACAGTTGACCAATCATGACCAAAAGGGGATGTCATCATCTAGGCATTATATGGAGTCAAAATAACAGGTTACAATGAAATCCTTCCATAAATCTGACCGATAGCCTATGCTAAAGGTTTTGGGGTTTTGGGCTCGGGCAGCCATCAAGGCTGAATGATCGCGACCAAAAGGGGACGTTCTCATCTAGACATTATTTGGAGTCATCCTACTGAGGTACAATGAAATCCCTTCATAAATATCACCTGTAGATTGTTCTAAAGGTTTTTGTTCCCCTGAAGCTGTAACAGTTGCCCAATCATGTCCAAAAGGGGACATTCTCATCTGGGTATCACCTGGAGTGATCCTATGAAGTTGCAATGAAATCCCTTCATAAATATGACCTGTAGACTGTGCTCAAGATTTTTGGGCTTCGGGCACCTGTAGCCATTACAGTTGACCAATCACGAACAAAAGGGGATGTCATCATCTAGGCATTATATGGAGTCAACCTAACAAGTTACAATGAAATCCTTCCATAAATACAACCTATAGACTATGCTAAAGGTCTTTGGGCTCAGTCCATAAAGGCTGAATGATCGCGACCAAAAGGGGATATTCTCATCTAGACACTATTTGGAGTCATCCTACCAAGCTACAATGAAATCTCTTCATAATTAAGATCTGTAGACTGTTCTAATGGTTTTGGGGTTTTGGGGCCCCTGTAGCTGTCACAGTTGCCCGATCGTGTCCAAAAGGGGACATTCTCATCTAGACATTATATGAAGTCAACCTATCAAGTTACAATGAAATCCCTTCATAAATATGACCTGTAAACTGTGCTAAAGGTTTTCGGGCTTCGGGCTCGGGCAGCCATCATGGTTGAATGATCGCAACCAAAGGGGACAATCTCATCTGGGCATCATCTGGAGTGATCCTACGAAGTTACAATGAAATCCCTTCATAAATATGACCTGTAGACTGTGCTCAAGGTTTTCAGGCTTCGGGCACCTGTAGCCATCACAGTTGACCAATCACGACCAAAAGGGGATGTCATCATCTAGGCATTATATGGAATCAACCTACCAAGTTACAATGAAATCCCTTTATAAATATGACCTGTAGACTGTGCTAATGGTTTTTGGGCTTTGGGCTCGGGCAACCATCATGGTTGAATGATCGCAACCAAAAGGGGACATTCTCATCTGGGCATCGTCTGGAGTGATCCTACAAAGTTACAATGAAATCCCTTCATAAATATGACCTGTAAACTGTGCTCAAGGGTTTTGGGCTTTGGGCCCCTGAAGCCGTCACATTTGACCAATCATGACCAAAAGGGGATGTCATCATCTAGGCATTATATGCAGTCAAACTAACAGGTTACAATGAAATCCTTCCATAAATATGACCTTTTGCCTATGCTAAAGGTTTTTGGGCTCGGGCACCCATCAAGGCTGAATGATCGCGATCAAAATGGGACGTTCTCATCTAGACATTATTTGGAGTCATCCTACCAAGTTACAATGAAATCCCTTCATAATTATGACCTGTAGACTGTGCTAAAGGTTTTTGTGCTTCGGGCCACTGTAGCCGTCACAGTTGCCCAATCACGTCCAAAAGGGGACTTTCTCGTCTAGACATTATATGAAGTCAACCCATCAAGTTACAATGAAATTCCTCAATAAATATGACCTGTAGACTGTGCTAAAGGTTTTCGGGTTTTGGGCTCGGGCAGTCGTCACAGTTGGCAGATCACGCCCAAATGGGGAAATTCTCATCTAGACATCATAAGGAGTCATCCTACCAAGTTACAATAAAATCCCTCCATATTAAACATGACCTGCAGACTGTGCTAAAAGTTTTGGGGTTTCGGGCTTGGGCAGCCATCACAGTTTGACAGATCATGCCCAAAAGGGGATGTTCTCATCTAGGCATTATACAGAGGCATCCTACCAAGTTACAATGAAATCCCTTCATAAATACGACCTGTTGACTGAGCTAATGGTTTTCAGGTTTTGGCTCGGGCAGCCATACCGGTTGACCGATCGCGACCAAAAGGGGACGTTCTCATCTAGACATGACCCCAAACCTGCATATGAAATTTTCGTGACAATCAGACAAGAACTGCGGGGTATAGCCTGTGCTAAAGGAAAATGTGAACAGACTTACAGACTTCCGCAATAATTGATGGCAATAGCTTATCTTGACTTTGTCAAATTAAGATAATTAAGGTTCTAGTGCAAAAGCCAACATTTTCCTTGCTCATATTTCATATACACAAATAATATTTAGTTTGCCTCTCCAATAATTTGTAATAAAACTAATTTTGATGAACAAATTCAGACCACTTATTTATTTATTAAGGTTTAATGACACTTTAACAGCCAAGGTCATATTGAGTTGGTGATAGTTCTACGGGTGGAGGAAGCTGAAGTACCCGGAGAGAACCACTGAGCAATGAGCAGCTGCCAGTTCCCCAAAATCGTAACTCTGCACTACAGTACAGGCTGGGTTAGATTGATTGAAGACATGACATGCAGTATGCCTTTGTACACAGCGTCATCGTGCCCCCATGTGGACAATCAGGGTGAAGTGCCTTGCCCAAGGATATGTGAGAGTCTGAATCAATCACTCAGACAGTCACTCATCAAAGGACAAACCGGGCTCGAAATTGCTTAACTTCAGTGATCTGACGAGAACCATTCAGACAAATAAAAATAATATAGCCCTCAACTAGTTTACAGGATTATTCAATTAAACGATATACAAGTATATGAGCTCCACTGCATCGGTATATCTGAATGTATTGGGCTTTAAACAAAAATGTCAATGCTTCGAGTCTGACCACCAGTAACTGTGTTGTTGTTTCCTTGGGCGAGACACTTAATCCTGATTGCCCATGTGGGGCACGGTGGCACTGCGAACTAAGATGTGATGCATGTTGATGGTGCACTTACCTTTAACCACTGCTAACTAGTGCAGAGTTAGTATGTTGGAGAATCAGACAGTTTCTAGCTGCTACTCAGTGGTTCTCTCTAGGTACACCAGCTTCCTCCACCCATAAAACTGTGTGACTTTGTGATCCTTGGTGTTGAACATGTTGTTAAAGCATAATAAACAAACAAACAGAGGTAGTGCATGTGATGCAGGTTTGAAATTTGGATATAACAAATCTCAACAGCCACTGTCACTCTCTGTAATTCAATGCAATTTCTCTTGTTGTATCCCACAATTTATTATATCATTCAACAAAGCTGAAATATATTGAAATCGTAACTTTTTTATTTTGCTTTTTCTTCTTGTTACATTTTAGTCTACACTACAGTTGTTGTGGAGTGTCCGGGCTTCACACATTTGTGATATTTTATACTCATTTTACTCGCGTAAAATGTGTGAAGACCACTGCGTGTTTAAAATTCTTACTGCTATGGCACTGTCAGTAAATTTAATAGCTTACGCAGATGTACATGTGGAGCGGATTAATTATCAAGCTGAACATCGAACAAACAGTGCTGCGAGAAACCATATTCCATTTTTCTCAATGTTCTTGACTCTAAATATTTTACCCACAGAGAACACGTAGAATACATGTGTACTTTGTTAGCTGCATAATCTGGCATAATAATAAAAGAAAAATCATTTGGGATTACCCTGCACTGTATTCACACATTTGCAATTTTAGAGTCAAAACGTTGTTGTTAGAGACCACATGCCTGTTGACTTCTCAAAGATCTCCAAACAAGATGGCCTGCATCATGTTTCTCAAATTGGAAAAAATGTTATTCTTAATTGTTAACTTCGAAAAAAAAATCTCAGTGGGTTGTGAATGCGAGAGAGCATACTTCCTCAAGAAGGAAATCAGTCATGTTTCATTAAATGATCTATGGAACACAGGATACATAAAATGAAATGCACATGCACTGAGGATACATAGTTTCCAGACTGCGTATTTCTTTCTCACTGCATGGTTCAAACTTCTTTCGCATTGAAAATGCAATGCATAATAAAATATTATTTTTTATTTCTTTACAGCAGTAAACAAGCACTGCCTAACTTCTAGTGCTGAAATGGTTAGCCAGATAACCGGTTTGTAACCAGTTATCGCTGTACCGGCTGGAAAAGCTGTCAACTGGATAATGGCTATACAAAGAGCTTACAGGATAGGGTCGGGAAAATAAATAGTATTTGACTCTGATATGTTAGAATTCTTTTGCTGATGCAGGCATAGTCAAAGTTGCCAAACATTTGTTGCTTTACAACGATATGTCATCGGGGGGAGAGGGGGGGGGGGGGGGGGGGATGACAACAAACTTAGCCAGTTGAATTCTTCAGGACATTCATTGATGGATACTTGAAATGCTCTGCTGCTCTTAGCTACCAAGGATTTGTGAGTAAAAGCGCACATCAATTTTACATTACAAACGTTAGGTGCCATATCTTTCCATAAATAAAAGATGGGTGAAGTTGAGGCTGTGGGCTTAGTATTTTTCGTTCTCTGTTTGATGCGCCGAGGATTTCTCCACACTGACTAGGCCTATTCTTGTGCTAGTGTTGACCTGTTCACATTTATTTTAATCTCTGCTCAGGGAATCATAGCCTACCCTTTGTTTCCAAATTTTCATTTTTCTCAATTTGAGGGAGGGGGAGGGGAGGGGTTGTAATTTCTGTTTCTCTAAGTGCATGTAGCTAACATTAACATGTGTTTTAATTGAAATTACGTTTATGGATTTAACCCTTGTCCTATGAATGCGTTTCGCCTGTTAAATAAACTTCTGTGTTGCCGAACTTTTCGATAAATTGGAACTTTTTGGGTGCATGTGGGATTGCAGACTATACGGACTCAGACTGGGCATCATTCTCAACAATGTTGGAGGTTGAATAATGTTGCTTTTTAAAAAATTTTTAGGCTATTTCTATTGAATGCTGATGAGACACACCCTCTCAAAAACCGATTTCTGAAAAACGGCAATATGATAAGATAAAAAAATGTATTTGCGTTTCCCACGGCATTTGCAAATAGGTAACAACAGCGTTTAGGCGTGTGGGTTTTAGATTCATACAGAAAGTAACTTGGGTTTGTAAAATAGTTTTTGACCACATAAAAAACCAAAATAATTTCAGTTTTACTACATCTACTTCCGATTTGCAGTGTAATTTGATTTATTTATTTATTGGGGTTTAAGTTCACATATTTTTGCATAATGGCAGTTTTACGGGTGGAGGAAACAGGAGTGCCCTCAGATTCAATCATCTGGAATATATCAGTTGTTCGGAAAAGCGAACCATAAGTTCGCTTTTCCAACAAACTGAAATATTCCAGATGAGTGAATCTAACATAGGCTATGATCTATTTGAGAACTAAACTAAGAATTAGACTGGTTGCTTGAGTTTGGGGTTTAAAATGAACAAAATTTTGACAACCATCCTTACAAAAATGTTACATATCAAATATAAAAGCACTTGAACCATAAGTTTGGGAGAAGAGTTTTAAACATTTTCTCCATTGCTGAGAGTGTTTAGGTCTGAGAACCCCCTCAAAGGATTTAATCGAAAGCTTTAACTTTGATGCCAAGGACTTGATTGGAACAAATGTTTCAATGATGTTATATATCAAACGTGGAAGCTTTTGGAGTAGTTGTTTCAGAGAAAAAACGTTTATACCGTTTTCCTCATTACCCAAAGTGTAAAAATCTGAGGCCCCCAACACACCCCTAAATATGAACCTTGAACAAACCTATAAATCATCCATGTAAAGATCTATAGCAAACATTGAAGCATTTGGTTTGGTAGTTCAGGAGAATATTTTTAAAACATTTTCTCCATTACTCATGTTAAAATCTATGGACTTCATGCCACTCTTAACCCTTTACCCAACGCAGAGAATATCAAAATTTATGATTTTAATTACTATTTTTTTTAAATTTCCCCAAATGTTCAACAAAACCATAACATGTGACCCCTCATTGGAATGAGCTCAATGAGCTTGTTCCATTGAGGAGTCACATGATATTGTTTTGTTGAAATATTTTGAAAAAAATTATTTTTTTCAACTGCTCAATTTGCAAATTATGCGGGCGGATGCGGGCGATTCGTTAGGTAAAGGGTTAAATAAAAACAGAGGCCAAACAGAATTAAATAATTGATTCTCAGGCAATTTTTTTTAAAACGAATGAGGGAAGGCGGTTTTTATTTTTATTTTATATTCCTGATAGAATGACTGCCGATGACTAAAATCCAGTTGTGAGACCCTAAAATTAAATAACAGAGTTTCCATGTTGATTTCACCTTATAGTTTTTATTGCAGCAGTATTATATCATTTATTAACAAACTATTGTAATTTTCCAATAAATATCTTGCTTATAGGTGTAAACTTGTTTAAAACACCTGATCTCGCATGGAAATCAACTTGAGTTCTTGAGAGTACCAACAAAAATTCCTGTGATGTCTGACACTGGAGTGACGGCCCTTGAGTGATAAATGTTTCTAAAATGTTCTTCAAAACACCTTTGGAGATGTTAAACATTTTCTGTTTATATTGAATATGAATAATAGTTTATTTAACAGTATAAATCAAATACAATTACAATGTGATAAAAATACTATAAATTTACAATTGAACTCTACAGTATCACTTGCATTATTTTTATTTTGTTGCTCTAAAGTTAAGATATTACTTGTTTGGGGTTCAGGTACAAGAGTGCCCCCCACCCCAAATCACTTTGTGATTGTTTTTCGTATTTATTTTGTATGTACACATGAGTATCGTGTCGCATTTCACAAAGAAAATGACAAAACTGTATCAATGTATATGACATATTGCACTGCAAATTGAAATGCGATACCACTAAAATCACACATTGTGATGGTGTTTACTGTTATACATCTTTAATTTTGCCTCCAAAATAAACAGTAGGGCCATTATGGTTCGCCTCAAATCACCCCAGAAGGGACATTTTGGGCTCACCTAAAATGACCCCAGGAGGGCCATTTATGGTTTGCGGGGGTCATTTTGTTTCAGCCTGCTGGGTTGACAACTAATATCATTTTAAGGTACATGTTTTGTGTAATTATGATGTACGTCATCACGTAATGTATAGGTGCTGGCTTGAATATTTGGATGTAAGATGCCAGGTTACCGACACTCACTAACACTGAGTGGTATAGTCATCTTGCATCTAAATAACCAAGCCTGTATGTACATGTATACATTACATGATGACTGTACAAACCAGTGCACTGCGCTCACCGCCAGATGCCGATAACTTGGGGCGAATCAATCAGATTTGGGGACGAATCATTCTGGCTTTGATTTTGGGACAAAACTTTCCAGGCGAATCGTCAGGGGTCAAAATGGCTTGGGGATGATACGTCCCGTAATCATGAATAACATGAAAGTTGTCACAGTCTGATGTACACGTACAATGTAATAACTAATTACAACTTTGGTATTGGCAGACCTCTCACTCGTATTTGGAAAGTTACTTACTGTCTCTGGGTGACTGCGTCGATGACACACTACAAACTTCACAAATTGCATTTTGTTACCTCCTTCAATCTGCGAAAATTGCCGTTTGAGATGGCTGATTTTGAGGTGCCTCAGACTAAATAAATGGGCCGCACAAATTGGGGTTAGATGGAGTGGAATTTTGAACTCAGGCGGGCGACTGTGGCCCAGGGCGATCGCCCGCCTCAAAATGACAAGCCTGAATAAATATGATAAACGTGGGCCAAAAAAATGAATGCACTGCGGCTTGAGAATCAAAAGATTACTTTTGTTTAGCCCTAATGGTTTGATTTGAACAATGTTCACACTGCCCAATCGGTTCTCGGATTCTATGCATAATCAGAGGATTCTCTGTTGTTTGTAAGTTTCTGTGTTGAAATCGCATCTTTTCACCCAGCAGATACGGTCGCAGAGCAGATTTCTAGTCACCTGAGTAAGATGGAGGCTCAGTTCACCTGGGGGTGACGTAAGTAATGTTTTAAGTAGGAAAATAGGCTGCACAAACCTAGAGGGGTCTGGTAGAATCTTATGGACAATCAGGTGGATTTTTAACCAATTTGTGGGCATAATTTTAAGAATTTGAGGTGATAGGTTGGAAGTGAAATATATTGGGAATGAAAACAATTTAAGTTGGGCACCGTTAATCATTTAAAATATGCACAGTTTAGACGTCAGTCGGTATGGTACACAACAGAAAGTGGTTCAGCAGATTCTCTGTGGCCTGTACGGAGGGTTCTCAGTGGTTCTGTGCTAAACATTTCGCTGCTTTGGGTATACAGTACGTGCCAGGCATTTTACCACAACAAGTGGAGAGGATTAAAATCTGTGGCGGACCGCTCAAACAAATAACCTATAACTGCAAACGCAGGTGTTGAGGATTAGCGCTTTTCCTGAAAATGGTCATGTTTAAATGAATGGAAAATGCTTCCGTACAAGTGATCTGCCACAACGTCGGGTGATTGGGATTATTCATGCCAATAAATAATTAAATATGTCACTCAAAGAAAGAACTGATTGTTTCGGTTGCAGAAAACATGTTATTATCGTATATGTACAGTTAAAACTAGAAGTCCTGTCATGACTAGTGCAGAAAACGCTTGTTAGTTAATGCGCTATCTGGTGCAGAATAGTCAAGTAAACCTCGTTAAACATGCGATAACTTCTGCGCTATGTAACGCAGAATGTAGTGTGTTATTCACAAGGTCGTTAACTTTGATTTCTGACACATATCATTAAGAAAAGAAATACGTTGTAACTGGACTAGAACATCCTTCGATATCATTTCGAATCAGGTTTGCCTGATAAATTAGTGGTGACAATGAAAGAAAATACGCCGAAAAAATTGTAGAAATGCCCAGCTTTAATAAATGATTTATTCGGTCAACTGTTGAACACGGGGGCGAAACTTGTGTGAGATGTGTATGGACGAACAACCCAGCATGTGATGGTTTTGAAATAGCCTAACAAATGAAAGTGTTAATGACACTGTAGCTCAACTTGACAAATTTGAACTTGGTAAGATGTAAATGAAATGGCAAAATTGAAGATCATTGGTACCAATGTTATTTGATGAAATTTCAACACAGCAGCATTGTGTGTGCACAACGTCAGAGTAATCCATGCATTTTTAAATGCAAACTATAAGAGTGGCTAAAGGAAGAATGTTGATACACAAATGCAGTATGTTCAGAGGTTATTGTAAATGGTAACTTTTTTTCACAGAAATGAATGCTAATCAATAGCTCTTATCTAAAGGTCTTGCCCAATGAGCACACCAAGTTCAAAAACAACCCTATGATAAATGTGGCCTGTAGGCCATGTCAAAGAAGAATGTTGATGCACAAATGCAATAAATTCAAAGATTGTTGCTAACAGCAACAGTTTTTGATGGAAATGAAAAGAAAATCCAATATCTTCTATCTTTGTCACCCTGCATAAGCATACAAAGTTTCAAAACAACCTGATAATGAATGTGCCCTCTGAGGCATGCCAAAGGAAGATGTTAATGCACAAATGCACTAAGTAGGTTTTTTTTTTTTTTTTTTTTTTTGCGGGGGGGGGGGGGGGGGGGGGGGGGGGGGGGGGTTATGGAAATTCATAAATATACGCTGCATAGAGTGCAAAAGGGATGAGGTGATGCACAAATGCAGTAAGTTCAAAGGCTGATGATAACGACAATAATTTTTTACGGAAATGAAAAAAAGCAATAGCTCACATCTAGAGGTCACCCCGAACACACATACCAAGTTTCAAAGTGATCCGATCATAAATGTGCCCTGAAGGGTGTGTTAAAGGGAAATATTGAGGTCTGACTAAACTAAGTTCAAAGGTCAGCGGCAACATTTTTTGACAGAAATGGAAGAAAATCGACAGCTCCCATATAGATGTCACCCCACACAAGCACACCAAGTTTGCAAGCGATCCAATCATAAATATGCCCTTCAGGGTGTGTCAAATGGAAATATTGATGCTTAACTGCACGAAGTTTTTACTAAGTTCATCAGAGGTTGTTGCCAATGGCAACTATTTTTGACGGAAATGGAAGAAAATCGGTAGCTCCCATCTAGAGGTAACCCCCAAACATACATACCAAGTTTCAAACCATCCTGATCATAAATGTGCCCTGTAGGGCGTGCCAAAGAAATATGTTGATCCCTGACTAAACTAATTTCATATGTCATTGCCAGTGGCAACATTTTTTGATGAAAAATGGAAGAAAATCAATAGCTCCCATGTAGAGGTCACCCCAAACAAGCATGCCAGGTTTCAAAACTATTCGATCATAAATGTGCCCTGCAGGGTGTGACAAAGGGAAATATTGACGTTTGACTAAACTAAGTTCTAAGAATGTCGCCAGCGGCAACATTTTTTGGCAGAAATGGAAGAAAATTGATAGCTCCCATCTAGAACTCACCCCAAACAAGCATACCAAGTTTCAAAGTGATCTGGTCAAAACTATGCACTGCAGGGTGTGCCAAAAGCGAAATATTGATGCATAACTGCACTTAGTTCATCGAAGGCCATTGCCAGTGGCAACATTTTTTGACAGAAATCGAAGAAAACTGATAGCTCCCATCTAGAGGTAACCCAAAACAAGCATACAAAGTTTCAAACCGATCTGCTCATAAATGTGCCCTATAGGGCATGCCAAAGGAATATATTGATGCCTGACTAAACTAAGTTCAAAAGTCGTTGCCAACGGCAACATTTTTTGATGGAAATGGAAGATGAAAGTGTCAATGACACTATAGCTCAACTTGTTAAGTCATGTACATGTATAGTATGTGACACAGCAATGACAAACATCTAGGTAATGACCTGATAACAAAGGTGCATATAAAGTATTGTAACGGTCTGTACATAAATACTGACCATAGCCTGTAACAAATGTATAGGTAAAGTATTGTAAAGGTGGGTGACAGTCAGATGCTAAACTAGAAAAGAAATCTTAGTCCCAGAGTGGGTCTGACTGAACCCTAAAATATTTGTTCTCATAGCACAGTGATAACAAAGGCACCCCAAAACACATTCGTTCCTGTCCCAAGGTGAAAACAAAGGTACCCAAGAAGTTTCGTGAAGATCAGTTCATAAATACGAGCTGTATAGAAGTTGTGACAAAAAACAGATTGGACCTAATTTTGGTACAAAATGGCCACTGGGAGCCATCTTGAATTTTGGACCGCACCCAGAAACACTTGTTCTTGTGCCAAGGTGATAACAAAGGTACCCAAGAAGTTTCGTGAAGATCGGTTGATAAATACAGCCTCTAGCCCGAGCCGTATTGACATGTGCACTTACAGTGTATAAGTAGCACTGAATAAATCAAAGTTCATCAAATTTGCATAATTTCTGCATGAGAAAAAAACCTGTACTATATGTGATGTATTCCATGTTACTAAACATTCATACAAAAATTTATTCAAATCACAACTTTCATACAGAAGTTCTGTACAAAAGACTGATTGCATTAATTTTGGTACAAAATGGCTGCTGGTGGCCATCTTGAATTTCGGACCACACCCAAAAACACTCGTTCTCATCCCACGGTGATAACAAAGGTACCCAAGAAGTTTCGTAAAGATCGGTTCATAAATACAGCCTCTAGCCTGAGGCGAAAAGAAGTTGTGTACAAAAAACTGATTAGACATAATTTCGGTACAAAATGGCCACTAGCAGCCATCTTGAATTTTGGACCGCACCCAGAAACACTCGTTCACGTCCCAAGGTGATAACAAAGGTACCCAAGACGTTTCGTGAAGATAGGTTCATAGATACAGACTCTAGCCCGAGCCATATTGACATGTGTACTACTGTGTGTAAGTTGCACTGAAGTTCATCTAATTTGCATAATTTCTGCACGAGGAAAAAACCTGTATTATATGTGATGTATTCCATGGTACTAAACATTCACACAAAAAACTATTCAAATCAGAACTTTCATATGGAAGTTCTGTGCAAAAATCTGATTGCACCTAATTTTGTACAAAATGGCTGCCATTGGCCATCTTGAATTTCGGACCAGAACCAAAAACACTTGTTCTTGTCCCACGGTGATACCAAAGGTACCCAAGAAGTTTTGTAAAGATCGGTTCATAAATACAGCCTCTAGCCCGCGCTGTATTGGCATTTGCACTTACAGTGCTGAAAGTAACACAAAATACATCAAAGTTAGTCTAATTTGCATAATTTACGCATGAGAAAAAAACCAGTATTATATGTGATGTATCCCATGGTACTAAACATTCGTACAAAAAATTATTCAAATCAGCGCTTTCATATGGAAGTTCTGCGCAAAAATCTGATTGCACCTAATTTTGTACAAAATGGCTGCCAGCGGCCAACTTGAATTTCGGATCGGACCCCAAAACACTCGTTCTCATCCCACACGGTCATTAACAAAGGCACCCAAGAAGTTTCGTAAAGATCGGTTCATAAATACAGCCTCTAGCCCAAGCCGTACTGAACTGCTGAAAGGACAGACCGACCAACAAACAGACGACAAGCCATGGCATAACCTCAAATTTGACTACCTCTAGCCCGAGTCGTATTGAATTGTTGACGGAAAGACAGACGATGGACGATGGACAACTGGCCATGGCATAAGCTCAAATTTGGCTTCGCCAAAGCTGAGCTAAAAATCAATAGCTCCCATCTGGAGGTCATTCCAAACAAGCATGCCAGATTTCAAAACAATCTGATCATAAATGTGCCCTGTAGGGTGTACCAAGTGCCAAAAGGAAATATTGAGGTCTGACTAAACTAAGTTCTAAGAACGTTGCAAACGGAAACATTTTTTTATGGAAATAGAAGAAAATCGATAGCTCCCATCTAGAAGACACCTCAAACAAGCACACCAAGTTTCAAAGTGATCCAATAATAAATGTGCCCTGTAGGGTGTGCCAAGGGCAAATTTTGATGCATAACTGCACCAAGTTCATCAAAGGTCATTGCCAGCGGCAACATTTATTGGCAGATATAGAAGAAAATCAATAGCTCCCATCTGGAGGTAACCCCGAACAAGCATACCAAGTTTCAAACCGATCTGATCAAAAATGTGCTCTGTACAGTGTGCCAAAGGAATATATTGATGCCTGACTAAAACTAAGTTCAAAGATTGTTGCCAGCGGCAACATTTTTTGACGGACGGAAATGGAAGAAAATCGATAGCTCTCATCTAGAGGTCACCCTAAACAAGCATGCCAGGTTTCAAAGCAATCCGATCATAAATGTGCCTTGTAGGGTGTGTCAAAGGGAAATATTGAGGTCTGACTAAACTAAGTTCTAAGAACGTTGGCCGCGGCAACATTTTTTGACGGAAATGGAAGAAAATTGATAGCCTCCATCTAGAGGTCACCCCAAACAAGCATGCCAGGTTTCAAAGCAATCCAATCATAAATGAGCCTTGTAGGGTGTGCCAAAGGGAAATATTTAGGTCTGACTAAACTAAGTTCTAAGAACGTTGGCCGCGGCAATATTTTTTGACGGAAATGGAAGAAAATTGATAGCTCCCATCTAGAGGTCACCCCAGACAAGCATGCCAGGTTTCAAAGCAATCCGATCATAAGTGTGCCCTGTAGGGTGTGCCAAAGGGAAATTTTGAGGTCTGACTAAACTAAGTTCTGAGAACGTTGGCCGCGGCACCATTTTTTGACAGAAATGGAAGGAATCGATAGCTCCCATCTACAGGTCACCCCAAACAAGCATGCCAGGTTTCAAAGCAATCCGATCATAAATGTGCCCTGTAGGGTGTGCCAAAGGGAAATATTGAGGTCTGACTAAACTAAGTTCTAAGAACGTTGGCCGCGGCACCATTTTTTGACAGAAATGGAAGGAATCGATAGCTCCCATCTAGAGATCACCCCAAACAAGCATGCCAGGTTTCAAAGCAATCCGATCATAAATGTGCCCTGTAGGATGTGCCAAAGGGAAATATTGAGGTCTGACTAAACTAAGTTCTAAGAACGTTGGCCGCGGCACCATTTTTTGACGGAAATGGAAGAAAATCGATAGCTCCCATCTAGAGGTCACCCCAAACAAGCATGCCAGGTTTCAAAGCAATCCGATCATAAATGTGCCCTGTAGGGTGTGCCAAAGGGAAATATTGAGGTCTGACTAAACTGAGTTCTAAGAATGTTGGCCGCGGCACCATTTTTTGACGGAAATGGAAGAAAATCGATAGACCCCATCTAGAGGTCACCCCAAACAAGCATACCAGGTTTCAAAGCGATCTGATCATAAATGTGACCTGTGAGGTGTGCCAAAGGAAATTGTTGCCCTGTAGGGTAGCTGAGCTATTGCCATCACTTCTTGTACGCCGACGGACGAGAAATGATGGCAATAGCTCAGCTTGACTTTGTCAAGTTGAGCTAAAAATGTTTTGCCACCAACATTTTATCAATAAATATCTGTGACCTCGATCGACTTGGAAAACATGGATAAATTTGTTTGTAAAATCAGCACAAACTAGAGGTACTGTGATCAAGCTCACAAAGTGATACCCCTGAAATGAGTATAAGTTAGATTATCTCCCCTTGGAAATGTCTGAACGGAATTATATTGCTTCATGCACATCTGCATGTGGAGTTCTCTCATTGTGTAAAGTTTCATGAAAATTCTTCAAACGGTTTAGGAGGAGTTGCGCTTACAAGGATGGACAGACGGATGGATGGACAGACGGACGGACAGGGTGATTCCTATATACCCCCCAAACTTTGTTTGCGGGGGATGGGGGGGGGAGGGGTATAAAAATCCAAATACCGATAATACCGCTCAGTCTCCAACTGAAATTTTAACGAGCAAATCGCAGTAAATTTTCAAAATCATTTAAAACCGTCTCATTCCTTTTTGAGGCCCTTGTTCATATTACTAGCTACGCCCAATTATTACAAACAGTGGGGCCGCGACTCGCCATTCAGTATGATGGCAAACGCCCAGAGCGTCCCCTGGCCAAATCGTTCCCCATCATTTTGATCCGAACCGTCCCCGGTATTTGACCCAAACCGACCTTAAGCGTCATGCCGTAAGGCTGGCGAACGATTTCACCCCACCTGTCCCCAAGTCAAACCGCCCCGTGAATATTTCATTCGACACCCATCTTCCCCCCCCCCCCCCCCCCCCCCTGCCACAAGATTTTGAAATCATGACTCAGTGGTCACAAGTTGGGTTTTTGAGGCAAAGAGGGGGTGGGGGTGGGGGGGTGGGTGTTCTTGTTTTGGCAAATGGCACGCATGTTCGTATTAGCCTAAGGGTTAAATAAATATGTTGATTGACCCCCCACCCCCTGTGCAGTGGTTAAAAATAGGCCATAGGCCTACATGACTTTAAAGCCCCCCGTCCCTTCTTCCCAATTTTGTTCACCAGACCTACTGCTTGTATTTCCAGGTGATCTGATCATAAGAGTACTGTCAGAAACTTTGGGATAAATTCTTCTGAAGCTAAGTGAGTTTTCGTAATTCTGATTTGTCCCCAAATGTAACCAGATGACAGGAAACACCGAAAGCGTGTTTCAACTATTTATTCAACATTAACGTTTGCCAGAACACACCAGGAAGCCTGTGTGTTTTTCACGTGGGCCAAGTTTTTCACAAATTTCAAACAGCACGTGGATGAGTCAGACATTTTCTGTCATGAAGTTGCGCTCAATGCAGATTGACCCATTCCAATAAATCGAATCAAGCATTATTTTATACGTGGTGTAATCTATACTTTGCTTGAGATTCTTCAGAAGCCTGGCACAAACCCACAAAGAGTACATCGATATTGGGCAGATTTGGAAACACACACCCAGTCTAAATTCCACCTTGATAATAACTCGTGTTCAGTGATACTGCACAAACAACACTAACAAAATACCCAAGAGGCAATAAGGGTTGGGGAGGGTGGCAGTGAAAGTCCCAATTTTGTAGGGCAAGGATGAAAGGGCACTGGGTTGGGACCGCTAAGTGTCACGGAGATGGGATGGAGGCTGCAAGTTACAAGAGGGTTTGGGAGCTTTCCATTTTGTTTGGGGGGGGGGGGGGTATGATTTCTACACCACTGGTTGCGGGGTGCATTTCACATCGGACGTATTCTGCTAATCCCATAAACTTGTTAATAATTGTTGAAAAATCCCCTGCTCAGTGGTTTAGTAATTAGCTTCTTTTCCCCTAATATGAACTATAAGTCTCAAACATGTCAATTGCAGTCACATGTAGTTATGAACTGATTTACAAAACTAGCTATGAACCAATTACCGATTATTTCTCTGCCGATTATGCCGATTTCGATGCCAATTCCGATGGTTGAAATAGGACCCAGAAGAAAATCTGTTGGTGCCTGTTAAACTGCAGAATTTTGTAGATAAACCACCAATTACAAAAGTTTAATACCACATAAGTTCTCTCAGAGTATGCATGTTTAGTGCTGGGCAATATTAGCCAAAATAATATTTGCATTTTTGGGAGTTGGGGTGGGGAAGATCGTTATAAATGATACAATGATTACAATCACACAACATTGTTCTCTTGTGATGATTATGTGTTATTCTGATAAATAGTGTTAATACGGTTTTGTGTAATAATGCAGTGCACTTGGCTGTATTAACAAGGAAGATACCGAGCACACATACTCTGTGTCTTAACTGAATAACAACTTTGATGTTAATGTGTGTTGTGAAGTTGTATGGCACATTGTTTACAGACACACACGCGTCATAAGAATATATTATTTAATGTTCAGTTGGAGAGAAACATCAAGGAAGGTAAGCTTAGGTAACTGAATTAAATGAAAGTGTCAATGACACTGTAGCTGTGTGTTGTCTTTGATGAAAAGGATAATGTTCAATGTTTATGAAAGGATTATTAAATAAGTCAAGAATTGTGATAATTGGGAATATTTTAATTTCTGTTCCCTGTGTACTATGTTTTTAATAAAAATAATATGAGGTATACACTGTAATAAAGAGCTGAGAGGTGGGTTAATATGACCTCACAGTTAATGTATGTGGCCCTCACAGTTAACGTATGTCAACGAAAGTTACCAAGTTACAGTGAAATTATTCCAAAACGAGTTATCCTATCAAGTTACATTGAAATCCCTTCATATATATGGCCTGTAGACTGTGCTAAAGGTTTTCGGGCTTCAGGCCTGTGTAGCCATGACGGTAGACCGATTGCAACTAAAAGTGGACGTTCTCATCTCGACATTATACTGAGCCATTCTATTAAGTTACAATGAAATCCATTCACAAATACGAACTGTAGTCTGTACTAAAGTTTTTTGGGTTTTGGGCTCAGGAAGCCATCCTGGTTGAATGATCACAACCAAAAGGGGACACTGTCATCTGGGCATAATCTGGAGTGATCCTACAAAGGTACAATGAAATCCCTTCATATATATGACCTGTAGATGTGCTCAAGGTTTTTGGGCTTCGGGCCCCTGAAGTCGTCATAGCTGACCAAACACGACCAAAAGGGGATGTCTATTCTAGGCATTATATGGAGGCAACCTAACAAGTTACAATGAAACCCTTCCATAAATACGACCTATAGACTATGTTAAAGGTTTTTGGGTTTTGGGCTAGGGCAGCCAACAAGGCTGAATGATCGTGACCAAAATGGGATGTTCCCATCTAAACATCATTCAGAGTCATCCTACCAAGTTACAATGAAATCCCTTCATAAATATGACCTGTAGACTGTGCTCAAGGTTTTCAGGCTTCGGGCCCCTGAAGCCGTCACAGTTGCCCAGTCAATTCCAAAAGGAGACGTTCTCATTTAGACATAAAATGAAGTCAACCTACCAAGTTACAATGAAATCCTTTCATAAATATGACCTGCAGACTGGACTAAAGGTTTTCAGGCTTCGGGCCACTGTAGCCATCACAGTTGCCCAATCACGTCCAAAAGGGGACGTTCTCATTTTGACATTATATGAAGTCAACCTACCAGGTTACAATGAAATCCCTTCATAAATATGACCTGCAGACTGTGCTAAAGGTTTTCAGGCTTCAGACTCGGGCAGCCATCATGGTTGAATGATCGCAACCAAAAGGGGACATTCTCATCTGGGCATCATCTGGAGTGATCCTACGAAGTTACAATGAAATCCCTTCATAAATATGACCTGTAGACTGTGCTCAAGGTTTTCAGGCTTTGGGCCCCTGTTGCCGTCACAGTTGACCAATCACGACCAAAAGGGGATGTTATTATCTAGGCATTATATGGAGTCAACCTAACAAGTTACAATGAAATTCTTCCATAAATACGACCTATAGACTATGCTAAAGGTTTTTGGGCTCGGGCAGCCATAAAGGCTGAATGATCGCGACCAAAAGGGGACATTCTCATCTAGACATTATTTGGAGTCATCCTGCCAGGTTACAATGAAATCCCTTCATATATGACCTGTAGACTGTGCTAAAGGTATTTGGGCTTGGGCTGCCATCATGGTTGAATGATCACAACCAAAACGGGACATTCTCATCTGGGCAATATCTGGAATGATTCTACAAAGTTACAATGAAATCCCTTCATAAATATGACCTGTAGTCTCTGCTCAAGGTTTTTGGGCTTTGGGCACCTGTAGCCGTCACAGCTGACCAATCACGACCAAAAGGGGATGTCATCGTCTAGGCATTATATGGAGTCAACCTAACAAGTTACAATGAAATCCTTCCATAAATACGACCTATAGACTATGCTAAAGGTTTTTGGGCTCGGGCAGCCATGAGGGCTGAATGATCGTGACCAAAAGGGGACGTTCTTTGGAGTCATCCTACCAAGTTACAATGAAATCCCTTCATAAATATGACCTGTATACTGTGCTAAAGGTTTCGGGCCCCTGTAGCCGTCACAGTTGCCCAATCACATCCAAAAGGGGACGTTCTCATCTAGACATTATTTGAAGTCAACCTACCAAGTTACAATGAAATCCCTCCATAAATATGACCTGTTGACTGTGCTAAAGGTTTTCGGGTTTTGGGCTCCGGCAGTCGTCACAGCTGACAGATCATGACCAAATGGGAACGTTCTCATCTAGACATAATACAGAGTCATCCTACCAAGTTACAATGAAATCCCTCCATATTAAATATGACTTGCAGACTGTGCTAAAAGTTTTTGGGTTTCGGGCTTGGGCAGCCATCACGGTTGACAGATCATGACCAAAAGGTGACGTTCTCATCTAGGCATTATACAGAGGCATCCTACCAAGTTACAATGAAATCCCTTCATAAATACGACCTGTAGACTGTGCTAATGGTTTTCGGGTTTTGGGCTTGGGCAGCCATACCGGTTGACCGATCACGACCAAAAGGGTATGTTCTCATCTAGATATGACCCCAAACGTGCATATGAAATTTTGTGACGATCAGACAAGAACTACTGGGTGTAGCCTATGCTAAAGGAAAATGTGAACAGACTCAGACTCACAGACTATCAGACTAACAGACTTCCGCACGCGTGATGGCAATAGCTTATCTTGACTTTGTCAAGTTAAGCTAATAACAAGCAGAAATGCACAAAATTGGGCATTTTGTGATTTTATTTTGGTACTCTCTTGAGTGGACCCTTTTCTTTCTGGAGTGCTCGGTGCTCTCCGAAAAACTCCGAGATATGCCATTGTATTATATCACCCACAGGAGCTTCGAAAATCATCAAAACAAATTACTGACCAGATGGTGGTCATCTTGGCAGAAGCATTTTGACGTTCGTAAGCAAAATCTGTGAAATGGATTTATTGTACATATTAGGGCTGGGCGGTTTTGAAATTTGCATTTAGGTTCGGTTTCAGTTTTGTACAAAAACTTAGTTTTCGGTTCGGTTTTCGGTTTTTCAAAATGTATTGTAGAAATCCACATTTTAGAGGGTAATGTGTACATAAAATATGTCTGTATTTGACATCCAGGTCGTGAAGCTCAAACAGCATGTTGAGTCACCAGGGTTACTCAGTGTTCACCACTCTTCTCAGCTAATGGACATATTGTGCTGGGCTACTGTAGTGGATTACAGTGGTGGAGCCATGGGGTATTTAGTGAGACCAGTCCCCACCCCCACCACCAAATGCCACTTGCTCTTCTCATCCCCAAATTTGAAAAAATTCTTTTTGATTTCCTGCCCTCAGTACAAGTACAGTACCCTCAGTCCTGAGATACCCCCACCCCCCCCCCCCCACCCCCAACTCTTCACCAGCATGGTATCCCAGGATTTCAAACCATGGCTCCACCACTGGTGGGATCTGCCTTGTTCTGTCAGTGAGATTGGGGCCTTGTCAATATGCAAACATTTACAAGAAAAGCTACATTTTAGAAAAAATCAACATTTCCTTATTTTTTAAGGAGTCGCTAAGCTCTCACCCTGGTTTTGGTGGATGATATGCAATTGTTGTGCTTATTCCGGTAATTATTACATCGCTTCAAAATAGACTGTCCCCTGTTTCTTAATGGTTCCTGCTTCAAAAGACAGTGGAATAAAAGGAATACAAATCATATTATGACTTTGTTAACTATTATTGAAGTACGTCGTGATAATAATACGAATAACTTTTATTGGTAACTCACTCTCTCCAATGTTTTCACAATAACTCTCCTAATTTCGACTGTAGAGGTTCATTTTTTACTCTGATTTTGCCCAAACATAAAAAATAGGTGAAGTGAGCAGTGCCAAGGCAAAGATATTGCCAACTTCACTTCGCCCTCTTGGCTGATACCTGCATTGATTTCATCTCAGTCAAGACAGGCAAATGATGTTTTTGAAGGGAGACGGCTGCATAATGGAATTTGAAAGTCTGCAATATTGCATAGTGGTATTCGTTGTGTACACAAAATACACATGGGAAAACAACTGCGTATTGGGAATGCAGCATTAACTTGACACTTGACAGTTTATACATGACAGACCTGGAGTACTGCGCGATTCCTTAAAGTTCAAATAGTATACAAACAATTTGCAAAAAGTTTTCAAAGTTTTAAAACTCAATAAATTTTAGGTTTACCTCCAATCTAATTTACTACGCGGCAGGGGGGCGCGGTGGCTCAGTAGGTAGAGGTGCAGGCTGCAAGCCGAGGGGTCTTCGGTTCGAATCCCACCTGCGGCAATCGCGTTGTGTCCTTGGGCAAGACACTTCACCCCCATTGCCCACGTGGGGGCATGGTGACGCTATGTCTTCAACCAATGCTAACCCTGCTTGTGTGGAGTTAGTATGTTGGGGAGCTGACAGTTGCTTGCCGTTGCTTGGTGGTTCTCTCCGGGTACTCCGGCTTCCTCCACCCGTAAAACTGTTGAGGTCATGATTAGCCATTGTGCAGAAATATGTGACCTTAAACACCAATAAATAAATAAATAAATACTACGCGGCATACGCAGATGATTTTGGGTCAAAGATAATTTATATTACTTTTACACCATATATTGTCAGGTAACTTTCAATACCTATTTGATCGAATATGAGTGAGCCTGAGGCTGTGCCCGGTTCATTAAATTTACTTAACAATTCTTGAATCGCATGTGTAGATTCTTACGCAAGACTTTTTAATTTTTAATATTCCCTGTGGTGGTGGTTCTGTGGATATCATTTAAGAGAAAAGAAATTTGCTACTGCTGTTTTGGGGGGGATTTGTTTTCAATCATCTCGAAGTAAGCATAAACGGCACAACATTTACCTTTGCCTGACATTTTAGCTTTTGGCATGCGGAATGCAGGTGATTGAGAGGTCATAAACTTACCAATTCTGGGAAATTTGTTGAAGTATAAATTTTATAGTAAATTTCCTTTCTTATTATACCTACCGAAATTGTTTACTACAGGCTTGCACTACAGTGGAAGAACCTAACTGGGATAAAATACTCTCTATTTTAATCTTTCCCAAGATTTGGGAAAGAAAAGTGGTGTAAAAACACCACGAAAAAATAAGTCAAAACTGGGTCGAGCGCCATCGGCGCACACCCAGTATGGGACACTCTTCCATAGTACAAATCCACGACTTCCGTAAAACAGTGCGCAATGCGTCAATTCGTCATTCTTTTGATTCCGAACAACACTGGAGTTATGTGATTAGCAGGGAGGAAGGATTCTTACCCCGAATAAGAAGACGGGAGGGCCTCCATGTAAACAATTTCGGTAGGTATAATAAGAAAGGAAATTTACTATAAAATTTATACTTCTTACCAACCTACCTCAATTGTTTACTACAGGCTGAATAGACAAAAGGCTGGAGGGAATCATATAACCAACCCACACATAACTCAATAGCACTGGGACCGTGGACCGAGGAAGAGATCCCTAGGCCTATCAAACCATAGCATCACAAACATTAGAAAAGACAATGAAAGATGAGGCATATGGTGAAGTGTGATGCACAGACAGTAAGGGCAGTAACAGCACAAAGCTGGAACTGACCCTGAAAAAAGCTGAAAGGCTGGGATAGACAACAGCCTGAGCCGAAGAAAGAGGGCCACAAGGACCAAGGTCTTCTATCAGCTCCTGCAATTGTCGCAGATAAAAGGAGAATGTAGCATTTCTCCAGAAGGCTGCCAGAATAACATCCGTCATCCGACAACATGACAGAGTTATTAAAAGAGGAAGACAATGCACGCACCTCGTGGCAGAAAAAACAATTGGTAATACAATCACCAGTAGCTACAGTTAAAACTAGAAGTCCTGCCCCGTATTCTGCACTAATTTGAAATAATAGCGCATTAGGTTAGCGCAGCAAATCATCAGAGAATCACATTTGATGCACGGTAGTGTATCGCGATTTCTGCAGAATTGTAACGCGCGGCGGCTGATTGATATTCAGTACTTAAAACAGGCAATCAACAGTAATTATTAAGTCGCACCTCCTACTGATATAAGGTGGCAATTAAATATTAGAATGTAGATACTCACTGGACGAGATGATGTACAGTCATCTGCCCCCCCCCCCCCCCCCTCATCAATTCATTTCGCGACAATACAAGAAGTATTTAAATACGCGTATTGCGTGATTTTTGTTTTCGAAGATTGATGAGAAAATCATGCAGGTTGATTCACCACTGCTAAACATTGAGAAGGCAAAAGTAACGGTGTTTTATTTTCGAGAATTTTTAGCCTACTATGAATTGCAGCCGTACTTATGGAGGAACTATGAGAAGACCAGCGTGGCTGGAAACAAAGAATGCTCTCCACAGAGTACCGAACTGACAGCGAATCGAAAGTGTTGCGAGCGAATTAAGAAATCGGAATGTTCAGCTATTTATAAAGAAAGTTCAAGAGATAGTTGGTGTTCTGTAAAACAAAATATGCATTTGGATGAAAGCTGAAAAAGAAATTAATTATTCACCGAAAATTTTGAAAATTAGATCAACAAAAAGAAAAAAGATGCCCCCCCCCCCCCACTCCCTTTCCTCAGCAGAACCCTCCCTTTCCTCAGCAGAACCGTCAAGTCCTCCAATACCCTTATACCTACAAAGAGGGAAGCACGGGTAGCAAACTGCCAATTTCTCATACTCTTCTTTCCCACGCTAGCTTAGCTTCGTTTTTTTTTTTTTAAAGTAAACGGTAAAAAAAAATAGTCTCCAATTTTGCCGGTGGCCTATGCCATGTGCACCTTCGATCACTGAAGTTAAAGCAGGGTTAACATTATGAGTTATGAAGGAACGTTGTATTAAGAACGTAGATGCGTAATTATTTTGTGTGATGGGGGCGGGGGGGAATATTATGTCTGGAAAAAATCCCCCCCCCCCCCCCCTTCCAACACAAGTTTCCGTCGCTGCATGGTTCGGTGGGCATGCTGTGTTAACAATTTATGATTGATAAGGGCGGGCCTACCCTTCACAACACTTTTTCTGGGACCTACATTCCTACGCTTCCACATGTGGTAAGTTAAATTTGACCTATAATTCACAGTACGGCATTTTAAATTTCTCTTAAATACTGGCAATAGAATATTAAACCCTTGGGCTTGACATGCATGTATTTTATTTTACAAAGATATCCATGAAACCTTTCAAACAATCGTTGTCAATGTTTAATAGAGTTTTGAAAAAGCAGGGGCAACTGAAAATTGTCCACATGCTCATGCCAGAAATCAATTAAAATCAGTTTATCATTTTCTGTCTGCGGACGGCTTTTTGGGGTGAATTGATATTCTGACGCACAGCGCTTGATAGGTTAATATGTCGTGGGAGAGCATTTCCAAATGACTGAGAACAATCAAAAGCCTGTAACAGCTATTTATTCATGAAAAATATCCGAAAGAACGTTTTAGAAAGCTGAGAGAGCATTAACATTGTGGACAATTTTCTCATCCACATCATGACACGTGGCTTGAGACATTCCCACATCCTCTCTCAGTTTCGTACCACAGACGACTCGACCCATCGTTCTTGTGATTTTTACATTCTTGTTCAGACGTACACCGTGAATGACTGTACTTTTGATTGTGGATATTCTGTAACCTGTCTAAATCCATCCACGGTACATGGTGGATGCTTTTGTACAGAAACACCAACAAAGTGGAATTTCCACGCATACTGGATTGTGTTATGTGAAAGAAACATTCTCAGCGTCAAGTGAGCTACGAACCAATCTAAAAAGCCCAAGCCACTGAACCATACTGTGTGCTTGCTTTGTCACAGAAGGAATGAGTGTATCATTGGGGTGGATATTCCACCCCTAGAGTGATTTGCAGACGCACCCAATTATATGATAGGAAGTTCTTTGAAGAATAATTCTGCTTATTGGGTGAGTCGATGACTGCAAGTGGAGTTTCCTCGAGCTGAAATTTGCAAGACTTTCGGTCGAATGTCCCAAACGGTGGGTGAGGATGGGAATTCTGAAGACCCATTTTACATAGGATCCATTCATATCTCTAATATAGGAATATAGTTCGTTTAGAGAGGGCTGCCATTAAATCACCCGCGCCGTGACGTTTTTAACCTACACACTTGAAAGTTTATGCAAAGACGTTTAGTCCACAAGCTGTTCTCAAATCGACTCCTGTGTTTTTCCATGTCCATTTGTCCTTGTCGTACATACTTTTTTTCTTCAACGAACTGTGGATGTAGGCCAACACATAAGATCAACTTATTGTACTTTCACTTCTGGGAGGGAGGGCTTTAATTTTCATAAATTGTCACCATCTCTGTTGATCAAGTGAATATTCAACTTTCTTGCTCCTCATTTATGGAACAAATATGATTATTATTTATTGATGCTGAAGGCTATGTCGGAAACTTGGGCTATATTGTGGCGACGTAAAGTACCAATAAATATGGATGATGATCGCTATCCTTCTCGATGCAACATACTAGGAGCAGTATAATCCTGCCTGAAAAGAGAATATTTTTCTCCATTTGCAGCAGTTTTTCAGGTAGCAATCAGTATTGTTGGCAATCACCATTTGTGCTTTTTTGGACAGTGGAAGGTGTGAATAAGCTTTGAAAACAGTCCTGTCAATATACAAAGCTCCCATTTTATGACCCCAATTAGGAAATGGGTTACTTAACAACAATTAGGTGTAAAATTTATATTTCCAAAGGTCTCATGTTCTTTTATCATCAGTGATTAAGTATTAATGATGAAGAGTGATTGAAAAGACCTGATCCGGAGAAAAATCAGTTTGGGATAAAAAATAAAAGTAAAAAAAAACAACTCATTTTTTCCCGGCTGCTTTGTTTGTTTACAGGGACGGGATTTTTCAGCAGATTTCAGCGAATTCATGCCCCAATAGTGAAATTTTATAGAAATTAAGTATTTCTAACTTCACTCCGTGTTCTTAAATTTAAAAAAAAACAACCTGATTTTCAAATTTATTCGGAATGTAAGGGAATTTTCACAAAAAAGTTGAAGAGCAAACTGAAACAAGTTAAACAAATCAGAATTACGAAAACTCACTCAGCTTCAGAAGAATTTATCCTGAAGTGTCTGACAGTACTCTTATGAACAGATCACCTGAAAATACAAGCAGTAGGCCCGGTGATCGAAATTGGGAAGAAGGGGCGTTTTTTTTAAAGCCACGTCAATCAACATTAAAAAATTATATTTATTTAATACGAACATGCGCGCCATTTGCCAAAACAAGACCCCTCCCCCCCCCCCCCCCACCTCAAAAACTCAAAAACCAAACTTGTGACCACTCCGCCGTGATTTAAAAAATCTTGTGGCGGAGGGGGGGGGGGGGGGGGGGGGGGGGGTCAAAATATTCTGGGGACGGTTTGGCTTGGGGATATGTGGGGTGAAATCGTTTGCCAGCCTTACAGCATGGCGCTGAAGATCGGTTTGGGTCAAACAGCGGAGACGATTCGGATCAAAACGATGGGGGCGATTTGGCCAGGAGACGCTCTGGGCAATTGCCATCGTACTGAATAGCAAGTCGCGGCCCCACTGTTAGTAATAATTGGACGTAGCTGCTAGTAATATGAACAAGGGCCTCAAAAAGGAATGAGACGGTTTTAAATGATCTTGAAAATTTACTGCGATTTGCTTATTAAAAAGTCAATTGGAGACTGAGCGGTATTATCGGTATTTGGATTTTTTGTGGTGATTTTACAAACAAATTTATCCATGTTTTCCAAGTCGTCGAGGTCACAGATATTAATTAATTGAAAAATGTTGGTGACAAAACATTTTTTAACATATCACACAAGTTTCGCCCCCGTGTTCAACAATAGACAGAAAAAATCATTTAAAAGACGATTATCAGATTAGGCAGCGACTTTGATTTCACTGTCCACGATTCTTATGACAATTAAAACTGGGCATTTCTACATTTTTTGGCGTATTTTCTTTCATTGTCACCACTAATTTACCAGACGAACCTGATTCGAAATGATATTGAAGGATGTTCTAGTCCAGTTACAACACATTTCTCATCCAAATTATATGTGTCGGAGATCAAAGCTAACGACCTCATTAATAACACACTACATAATGCGTTACATAGCGCATAAGTTATCGCATGTTTAACAAGGTTTACTTGACTATTCTGCACTAGATAGTGCATTAACTAACGAGCGTTTTCTGTACTAGACGTGACAGGACTTCTAGTTTTAACTGTAGACGAGCGGAAGCTGCACGAATAGCAAGACAAATCCATCAAGAAATGGATGCAGGAGAGATCTGGCATGTGAGAGAACGCATATTCATCCAGGATAAAGGCGTGAACGCCCCCCCACCCCCCCCCCCCAAGCAGAGCAGCGCCCAAGAAAGTGACCATTTTGGAGGAAACTGCAAAGTCCTAGGCCTTTTCAAGGAAAAGAGCTGAACAAGCTTGGAGAGGCAAGGATGAGTGTCGAAACAATGCGGTATCAAATATGAAAAAAATGTCTCCGAAGCATGGACATGTACCCATTGCTGGAGACCCCCAGAAACAAACATATACCAGAAACTCTGAAAGCGGTGTGATCGAAGGAGTGACAGAAGCAACAGAGTGATCGCACACCATCGACAGAAGAACCTTCCACTTAGCCACAGAGGCTAAACCAGTGGAGTGAGTGCCTCCTTGAAGAAGAAAAGCAACTCCAATGCGGGTCTCGAAAAACCACTACGGAGGAGACAGGACCCGATAAAGGACAAGATCCCGAGCCAATTCGTACATTGGAACAGAGTGCGTGCCGCCCTGGTTCCGAATGTAAGCAACCACCGTCGAATGGTCGGACAACAGAAGGACCTGGCGATTCGACAGGTGAGGGATCCACTGCCGGAAACTCAGAAGAGCAAGAAGCTCCTTCTGGTTGATGTGTAGAGCTGCATGATCCTGGTCCCCCATCCCGTGAATGGAAAGACCTAGAGGATCCAACGTCGCACCCCATCCGAGATCGCTGGAATCTGCCGTCAGAACGCGATCGGACGTGGGTAAGTCCAACGGAACACACTGCAAAATCCACTGGACATCCGCCCAGAGGAGAAGGTGAGGATAAAGATATTCTGGAAACTGAAGCACCAGATCCAGAAAATCTACATTCGGCCTCCAACGACTGAGCAGAAAGTGTTGGAGAGGTCTGACACACAGCCGACCCAGAGGAATGAGATCAGTCACCGAACAGCAGAGACCGATTAGCCGGAGAATACTCCGAGTCGTCGCGGAAGTGGACTGGGACAGAGTCAGAGCAAAAGCTGAGAGAATCACAGCCTTGGCCTGGGGAACCGCCACCGTTGTCAGGAGATTGTCTATCTCCATGGACAAAAGTTCCCAACGTAAAATGTCTGAAGGAACTGTGGTTGGAAGAGGCACCCTGGACAGAGTGGGGTGCCTTCGGAAGGATATTCGCAGCCCAGACCAAACAACATCTAACACTCAAGGATCGGATGTGATGGTGGCCCAACAGTCTGCGAACTCTGCTATCCTTCCTCCAACCTGGGACGAGTCGAGGTGAGGACTTTCATTTCGAACCCTGACGAGGCTCGCGAGAGGAGAAAATACCTCCTCTACTGAATGAAGAATCCTGGGACTTCCCTCAAGACTGCCGACGCTTACCCTTACCCCTTGAGTAAGAAGTAGAAGCAGTGGCAGAAGGATCAGCCCCTTTGCTTCGCAGAGGAAGCAGAGGGTACTTGTTAGGCTTTGAACGGCTCCTGCCCACCCTAGAAGGCTGATCAAGCTGAAGAAACAGCAGCTAATCGTTGGAATGACGTAGGACACCATCCCGGACCGTCAACACAGAACCATGGAAAAGTTGTGGACCTGCCAAAGAAGCAGATCGAAGAGTAGCGCACTGCTCCTCAGTAAGGGATCGGCCTGTGTCCAACACAAAGTCCCTTCGAACTAATTCCAGATTAGCCGTGTTACAGGCATGCGTGTAAGATGCATGAGCGCCTTCGACAGCACACGCAAAGGAGCCTGTACCTCATCAAACTTATCTGGAGGCAGATAAGCAGCTAAAGCTGAGACGAGGTGATCGGAGAGAGAAAACATACTAAGCATCTCTCTCGATAAGCCCAATGTGGACTCCAGAGTCGTCATCGGAATGACATGATGGCAGACTTGGACTTGGAAAGCCAGAGGGAATTGGAGTCCTGATCCAAAACCGTCAAAGTCTGGTAGACCGACAGATTGGCGGAATCGTAGGAACAATTACGCGCCAGAGGCAAAAAGGTGTCAACCCTGGTGAAGAACGGAGCCTTCATACAGTACTGTGATCACAAAAGTGGTCTTTTAGTCGCTCGGCTCTCGATCTGGCTTGGGTTCCATCGCGATTGAGAATAGCGGTTCTGTCAATAAAACGCGGCAGAATGGAGAAAGAATCGAGACAAAATTTAGGTAGAATCGAGAGAAAATCGCAACGGAAACACCAATACATTGTGAGATGATTTGTTACATGTATTCCTTGATGGTGAAAACTTCAAAGTTTGGCATGAACGGATCGTACATTCTAAGATTCGTTTGATGTATTCGTATGTCGCAATTAAAAAACCAACAAAATCCAGTCGAGCTACAAACCTGAAGATATTTTCCGACTCGCCCCCTTTTCAAATCGACAAAAGTAAAAATTTTGAAAGAAAAGTGTGCGGAGATGTAAATAGATGTGAACAAGTGAACACTATCATAAGAATAGACCTGGTCTGTGCGGGTAAATCCTCAGCGCATCAAACTGAGAATGAAAAGTATTAAGCCTGCAGTCTTAACTCCACCCGTCTTTTATTTTATGGAAATATAGCCAATATGGTACCTTGCGAAATCCCTGTTAGCTAAGAGAAACAGAGTATTTCAAGGTCCATCAATGAATGTCATGAAGGATTCACCAGGATAAGTCCTCCCCCAACAAAACGTCCTCCAATATAGTTTGATGTAGCCAAACAGGCCAACTTTGCCCTGAGTTTCGGTTAAAATGAAAATGAAATCATATAGGCTTACTTTTTTTTTTTAAATTCAGAAAGTGATGGCCCGATCCCTAGGCAGATTCAATTATTTTTTTTAAATGAAAGAGTCAATGACTCTGTAGCTCAACTTGGATATGACAGGAATTAGTACTTGCTGTGACCAAGACAACTGAATAATGAATATGACAGGAATTAGTATTTGTTTTGGCCCAGTCAACAATAATAAAAGAATTACAAGGTGACTGTAATGGACTACAGATTAAGACCAATCATTGTAGATTATTATTTTTGTGTGGAAATTTTCAGTCCCAAACAAAATATTTTGAGACTAAAATTTTTTCTTCTTCTTCTTAAAATTGACCAAAATGCATCAAAACACAAAAAACTAATTTCTGGATTTTGATCCAAAATTTTCTAAGTCCCACCCGGATCCCTAATTTGCATAATTTATTCACGAGAAAAACTCTGTATTATATGTAATGTATCCCATGGTACTAAACATTCATACAAAAAATTTATTCAAATCAGATCTTTCATTTGGAAGTTCTGCACAAAAATCTGATTGCACTTAATTTTGAACAAAATGGCTGCTAGCGGCCATCTTGAATTTCAGACTGGACCCCAAAACACTCCTTCTTGTCCCACAGTGATAACAAATGTACCCAAGAAGTTTCGTGAAGATCGGTTCATAAATACGGCCTCCAGCCCGAGCCGTATTGGGATTTGCACTCACAGTGCTGAAAGTAACACTAAATAAATCAAAGTTAGCCTAATTTGCATAATTTACGCACAAGAAAAAAACCTGTAATATATGTAATGTATCCCATGGTACTAAACATTCATACAAAAAATTATTCAAATCAGAGCTTTCATATGGAAGTTCTGTACAAAAAACAGATTTCGGCATTGTCAGTACAAAATGGCTGCTGGCAGCCATCTGGAACTTGGGACTGCACCCAAAAACACTCGTTCTCGTCCCACGGTCATAACAAAGGTACCCAAGAAGTTTCGTAGAGATTGGTTCATAAATACGGCCTCTAGCCGCATAATTTGCATAATTTACGCACGAGAAAAAAACCCGTATTATATGTGATGTATCCCATTGTAGTATACATTTATACAAAACTTTATTCAAATCAGAACTTTCATACAGAAGTTCTGTACAAAAAACTGATTTTTGCATCATCGGTACAAAATGGCCACTGACAGCCATCTTGAATTTCGGACCACACACAAAAACACTCGTTCCCGTCCCAGGGTCATAACAAAGGTACCCAAGAAGTTTCGTAAAGATTGGTTCATAAATACAGCCTCTAGCCCGAGCCATAGCAGCTTGGCACTTACAGCTCTGAAAGTAACACTAAATAAATCAAAGTCAGTCTAATTTGCATAATTTACGCACGAGAAAAAAACCCGTATTATATGTGATGTATCCCATGGTACTAAACATTTATACAAAACTTTATTCAAATCAGAACTTTCATACAGAAGTTCTGTACAAAAAACTGATTTTTGCATCATCGGTACAAAATGGCCGCTGGCAGCCATCTTGAATTTCGGACCACACCTAAAAACACTCGTTCCCGTCCCAGGATCATAACAAAGGTACACAAGAAGTTTCGTAAAGATCGGTTCATAAATACGACCTCTAGCCCGAGCCATAGCCAATTGTTGACGTACGGACAGATGGACAGACGGACGGACGGACAGACGGACGACGGGCCATGACAATAGCTCAAATTTGACTTCGTCAAAGTTGAGCTAAAAATGATTTCCTGAAAAAAAAAACCATGTCTCTAGCCTCCTAACTGGAATGCGCTCGGTCAAATGAGAGCTCACGACCTGAGCTATAATTAAGTTGATGCAAAAAAAAAAAAGGATTTTTTTCAGTTAGACTTGGCTGAGCTTTTTACCGAACAGTCTGTTTAACCTACCATTGGATGCAGCCAAGGGTTAAATAATTAAATGATTAAAACTACTTCCATTTTCAAAAGTTGCCCCCCCCCTCCCCCCCCCCCCCCCCCCCTGTGCCACCGTCTGGGTGTCGATAGAAATATTACTGTCAATTGGTAAAATTATTATAAACAAATAAAAAGGAAAAAGGCGGCCATATCCATCGGCGATATCCAAATTACTTCAAACAGAAGTTCTTTACCCAACATCAGAAATCAGTCAAAAGCCAATTTTACGGTTGGACGTTCTCTCACCACAAAGTCGGCTGTTTTGGGGTGAATCGATATTCTGATCGGACATGCTATCCTCCTTAGAATCACATTTTCTCCAAAAATTACGTGTCTGGCATCCTTTAAACTGAGATTTACAAGCACAAAGATCAGTGAGATGTTGACTGATGAAGGGCCAAACAGAGAATGATAATTGGCGCCAATTACGGGACGACTGCGTCACTGCGCATGCGCAGTAGAGGCGTAGTATGGAGGTCCTTTAGGACATGATTTCTTTTTGTTTTGGATGCAAATTTTGGGGATTGGGGGGCAAAATTTGTGTTTGGCCCTGGTTTTGTTAGAGTTAGCACCAGCTAAGTCTGGGTCATTGGTACAGTATAAAAATACTGATTTCACTAATTTTGGTACAAAACGGCTGCTGATGGCCATCTTTAACTTCAGACTGCACCCAAAAACACTCGCTCTCATCCTAAGGTGATAACAAAGGTACTCAAGAAGTTTCATAAAGATCGGTTCATAAATACGGCCTCTAGCCCGATCCGTATTGAATTGTTGACAGGCAGATGGACAGATGGACGACAGGCCATGGCATAACCTCAAATCTGACTTATGTCAAAGTTGAGCAAAAAAGGGTTAAATATTTCCCCAAATAACATGAAACATAATGAGAATGATAAATCAATAGTAATTAATATTAATTTAAAAGAAAAAAAAACTTTAACCTTGACTAAAAAACTTTAACCAAAACTCTAAATGCTAACATACGGACAGACGGACGGAAGTCATGACTATAGCCCAGACAGTAAACAGTCAGGCTAAAAACTGAAAAAAATTTTCTGTGTTTTCATTTCTATATTTTGTGCCCTTTAACACTCAATGTAACTGTGACAGATGAACTGAGGTATTGATAACTCGGATGAGTGTGTACAACAATTTTTTTGCAATGATAACAAAGAAAAATAGGCCGATGAAATCATCAGATGTGTACCCATACTTGCAACTAGTAGAAAGCTGTATGACGAAGGGCCACCACGGATGCCGACATTATGTACACCATAAGTGGTATGGGTACATATAGAAATGGATTGGAGGAGTGTCTAATTTGATGGATAAAGGGTTAATATCTCCGGATCAAATTATCAGATTTACATAAAAAACTATACAGCACAGCACATCAGTAACCTGAAAAAATATATAAAGTAACATGACAATCGGATTGATATTTTTTGAGTTATCTCATGCCAAAGACATTGGAGGAATTTTCAATTTGAAGGATAAAGGGTTAATATCTCAGGATAAAATTATCAGATTTACACCAAAAACTATACAGCTCGGCACATCAGTAACCTGAACACAAATCTAAAGTAACTTGACAATCCAAGCAATATTTTTCAAATTATCGAATGCCAAAGGGATTGGAGGAATTTTCAATTTGAAGGATAAAGGGTTAATATCTCAGGATCAAAATAACAGATTTACAACAAAAACTATACAACTCGGTACATCAGTAACCTGAACACAAATATAAAGTAACTTGACAATCCAAGCAATATTTTTCAAGTTATCGAATGCCAAAGGGATTGGAGGAATTTTCAATTTGAAGGATAAAGGATTAATATCTCAGGATTAAATTATAAGATTTACACCAAAAACTATACAGCTCGGCACATCAGTAACCTGAACACAAATATAAAGTAACCTGACAATCCAAGAAATATTTTTCAAGTTATTGAATGCCAAAGGGATTGGAGGAATTTTCAATTTGAAGGATAAAGGGTTAATATCTCAGGATCAAAATAACAGATTTACACCAAAAACTATACAGCTCAGCACATCAGTAACCTGAACACAAATATAAAGTAACTTGACAATCCAACCAATATTTTTCAAGTTATCGAATGCGAAAGGGATTGGAGGAATTTTCAATTTGAAGGATAAAGGGTTAATATCTCAGGATCAAATCATCAGATTTACACCAAAAACTATACAGCTCGGCAAATCAGTAACCTGAACACAAATATAAAGTAACTAGACAATCCAAGCAATATTTTTCAAGTTATCGAATGCCAAAGGGATTGAGGAATTTTCAATTTGAAGGATAAAGGGTTAATATCTCAGGATTAAATTACAAGATTTACACCAAAAACTATACAGCTCGGCACATCAGTAACCTGAACACAAATATAAAGTAACTTGCCCATCCAAGCAATATTTTTCAAGTTATCGAATGCCAAAGGGATAGGAGGAATTTTCAATTTGAAGGATAAAATTAAAGGGTTAATATCTCAGGATCAAAATAACAGATTTACACCAAAAACTATACAGCTCAGCACACCAGTAACCTGAACACAAATATAAAGTAACTTGACAATCCAAGCAATATTTTTCATGTTATCGAATGCCAAAGGGATTGGAGGAGTTTTCAATTTGAAGGATAAAGGGTTAATATCTCGGGATCAAATCATCAGATTTACACCAAAAACTATACAGCTCGGCAAATCAGTAACCTGAACACAAATATAAAGTAACTTGAACATCCAAGCAATATTTTTCAAGTTATCGAATGCCAAAGAAATCTAAATTTTATAGTAAATTTCCTTTCTTATTATACCTACCACAATTGTATACTACAGGCTTGCACTACAGTGGAAGTCCCTAACTCGGATAAAATACTCTCTATTTTTGTCTTTCCCAAGCAATTTGGGAAAGAAAAGTGGTGCAAAAGCACCAAGAAAAAATAAGCCAAAACTGGGTAGAGTGCAACCGGCGCAGACCCAGTACGGGACGCTCTCTCCCAAGTACAACTCCACGACTTCCATTGCCAGTGCGCATATACCGTCGCTGAAGACTCATTCTTTTTGAATCCGTAAACGTTAGAGTTATGTGATCAGCGGGGAGGAAAGATTCTTTACCCGTAAAGAAGACGGGAGGGCCTCCATGTAAACAATTGTGGTAGGTATAATAAGAAAGGAAATTTACTATAAAATTTAGATTTCTTATCAACCTACTCACAATTGTTTACCACAGGCTGAATAGACAATAGGCTGGAGGAAATCGCATAACCAACCCGCACATAACCCCAGTGCACTGGAACCGTGAAGCAGAAGGAAGAGATCCCGAGGCTTATCAACCATAACGTCGCAATCATTTGTAAAGGACAATGAAAGGAGACATATGGGCCTGTGTGACACACAGACAGAAAAAGGGCAGTAACAGCACAAGGCTGAAACTGACCTTCAAGAAGCCTAATGGCTATGGCAGAGAACAGCCTGAGCAGAAGAAAGAGGACCCAGGGCAAAAAGGTCCTCCGACTGCTCCTGCAACTGGCGCAGATAAAAGGTGGAGAAAGTAGAGGCATTTCCCCAGTAGGCTGCCTGCATAACATCTGACAACTGGACAGAGTTAAAATAAGCCCAAGAGGTGGATAGTGCCTGCACCTCGTGGGCAGAAATACGATTGGTAATACAATCGCCAGCTGCTAAACGACCGTAAGCCGTACGAATAGCAAGACAAATCCATCGAGAAATGGATTGAGGAGAGATCTTCTGTCGATCCGGAATAAGAGACAGAAAAAAACGTTTCCTGCCTTTCCGTATGAAACGTGTCCGATCGAGATAAATGCGAATAGCACGGACCTGACAGAGCAAAGGGCGATTACCCTCAACAGAAGGAAGAGCCCTGATACAGATAGGAGGAGGAGTAGTATCTGGTAACTGATTCTTGGCCAAAAAAGAGCAATCAGTGGTAAAAGTAACACTGTTGGGAGAGCTCCTAAAAAAGGCCGGGTCAACCGAGAGGGCGTGAAGCTCACTAACCCATCTGGCCGAAGCAAACCAGAAAAGCCATCTTATACGTGAGAAAATGCATATCCACCTGGGATAAAGGTTCGAATGGTGCCCCCCCCCCCCCCCCCCCCCAAGCAAAGCAGCACCCACAAAAGATTCCATCGTGGAGTAAGCTGCAAAGTCCGAGGCCTTTTCAAAGAAAAGTGCCGAACAAGCTTGGAGAGGTAAGGATTAGTGCCGATACGACGCTTCCCCACATAAGAAAAAGTCTATGATAGCATGGACCTGTAACTCTTGATGGTAACAGGCTGGAGACCCCGAGAATCAAACAGATATACCAGAAACTCCGCAATCTGTGAAATCGAAGGATTTGCATTATCAACAGAGTGATCAGCACACCATCGACAGAAGACCTTCCATTTAGCTGCATAAGCTAAACCAGTGGAGTGCCTCCTTGAAGAAGAAATGCACTCCACTGCTCATCTCGAAAAATCTCTACTGAGGAGACAGGACCTGACAAAAGATATGCGTGAAGGCACAATGAAGTCGGGTCGACGTGAAACCTCCTCGGGCGACCTTGACAAATGAGGTCGCGACGTAGCGGGAGACATGCCGGAACCGCCACCATCAGCGAGCGGAGCTGATTGATCCACACCCGCTGAGGCGACAGGGGAGCGATCAGAATGATTCGACAACTGCAGGTTCGAATTTTGGCTAGAACCTGAGGTAGAATCGGAACCAGCGGGAAGTCGTAGCCGACAAGACCGTTCCAATCGAGTGACAGAGCGTCCACGGCAAAAGCCAGAGGATCTGGACATGGGGACAGGAAAGTGTCACCTGATAGTTCCAACGAGTCGCAAAGAGGTCGATGTGGGGACGTCCCCAGAGATCGCGAAGCGACTGGAACACTGCCCTGTGGAGCATCCACTCGGTGGAAATAACCCTGCCCTGTCATGACAGGGAGTCGGCTAGGACGTTCAGGCGACCGGGAATGTGACGAACAACCACTCTGGCGTGAACATCCTGAGCGAGCAGTAGAAGATCCTGAGCTAATTCGTACATCGGAACCGAGTGCGTGCCGCCCTGGTTCCGAATGTAAGCAATCACTGTCGAATTGTCGGACAGCAGAAGGACCTGGCAATTCGACAGGTGAGGGATCCACTGCCTGAAACTCAGAAGAGCAAGAAGCTCCTTCTGGTTGATGTGTAGAGCTGCGTGATCCTGGTCCCACATCCCGTGTAGGGAAAGACCGAGAGGATCCAACGTCGCACCCCATCCGAGATCGCTGGCATCTGCCGTCAGAACGCGATCGGATGTGGGTAAGTCCAATGGAACACCCTGCGTAATCCACTGAACATCTGTCCAGGGAAGAAGGTGAGGATAAAGATATTCCGAAAACGGAAGCACCTGATCCAGAGAATCTACATTCGGCCTCCAACGACTGAGCAGAAAGTGTTGGAGAGGTCTGACATGCAGCCGACCTGGAGGAATGAGATCCGTCAACGAACCGCAGAGACCGATCAGCTGGAGAAAACTCCGAGCGGTCACGGACGTGGACTGGGACAGAGTCAGAGCAAAAGTTGAGAGAATCACAGCCTTGGCCTAGGGAACCGCTACCAAATTGAATTGGGTTTGGAAAGCCATCCCCAGATGACAAAACGACTGAGAAGGGACCAGGTCCGACTTCTCCTTGTTGACTCTGAATCCTAGCAACGTGAGCAAGCTCAACAGAGTGGCGACATCCGACTCCAGTAAGGCAGCATTGGAATGCCTCTGGAGGATATCGTCCAGATATGCCTAAGTAGTCACCCTGGACTGTGTGCGATGGAACGCTATCACATGCGACATCAGTCTGGTGAAGGCCCAAGGAGCCAGGTTGAGGCCGAAAGGCATGGCCTTGAACTGGTAAACTCGCCCCAGAAAAGCGAACCTGAGATACTTCCGTGACACCCGATGCAACGGAACGTGGAAGTAAGCGTCTCGCAGGTCGATGCTGGCAGCGAAATCTCCTGGTGAATTGATTGGCGGGCCGACCTGAAAGTCTCCATGCTGAACTTGGGAGCAATGATAGACTGGTTCAGGATACTCAGATCGATAACCGGTCGGAGTCAGCCGTCCTTCTTCGGCACCAAGAACAGGCGGGAATAGAAACCCACTGACTGAATGTTCTTGACGACCTCGATCGCCCCCTGTGCCATGAGATTGCCAATCTCCGTGGACAAAAGTTCCCGACGTAAAACGTCTGAAGGAACTGTGGTTGGAAGAGGCACCCTTGACAGAGTGGGGTGCCGTCGGAAGGATATTTGCAAACAACATCTAACACCCACGGATCGGATGTGATGGTGGCCCAATGGTCTGCGAACTCTGCTATCCTTCCTCCAACCTGGGATGAGTCGAGGTGAGGACCTTCATTTCGAGCCCCGACGAGGCCCGCGAGAGGAGAAACCACCTCCTCTACTAATTGAAGAATCCTGAGACTTCCCTCGATTCTGCCGACCTTTACCCCTTGAGTAAGAAGTAGAGGCGGCGGCAGAAGGACCAGCCTTTTGCTTCACAGAGGAAGCAGAAGGGTACTTGTCAGGCTTGGAACAGACCTTGCCTCCCCTAGAAGGCTGATCAAGCTGACGAAACAGCAGCTGATCTTTGGAATGACGTAGGACGTCATCCCGGACCGTCGACACGGAACCATGGAAAAGTTGCGGACCTGCCAAAGAAGCAGATCAAAGAGCAGCATGCTGTTCCTCGGGAAGGGATCGTCCTGTGTCCAGCACAGCGTCCCTTCGAACTAATTCCAAATTAGCCGTGTTACAGGCATGTGTGTGAGTAAGATGCATAAGCGCCTTGGACAGCACACGCAAAGGAGCCTGTACCTCGTCAAACTTATCTGGAGGCAGATAAGCAGCCAAAGCTGAGACGACGTGATCTGAGAGAGAAAGCATGCCAAGCATCTCTCTAGATAAGCCCAACGTGGATGGCAGACTTGGGCTTGGAAAGCACGAGGGAAGTGGAGTACTGATCCAGAACCGTCAAAGTCTGGCAGACCGACGGATTGGCGGAATCGTAGGAACGATAACGCACAGGAGGCAAAAAGATGTCAATCCTGGTGAAGAACGAAGTCTTCAGAGCCTTGGAATTCAGCTTGGAGTCCAATGCTGAAAAAGCTTCAACCACCTGTACCGACTGGCATGGTCGAAGGCGCCCAGAAGCAGGTTGCTCCATAAGCTGTAGGCACGCGACCGATGATCGCGGCCTGGCTGACAGTGTCGGCTGGTTAGTAGGTTTGAGATCAGGCAGAAACCCAAACACAAAGTCAAGAGCTGCCCCCAAGTCCGAAGACTGCTGGCCCTCGACATCAAGCATGTCGGACTCCTCCCCAGAGTCGGAAGACACATAGCCCATCGTGGGCAAACCAGCCGACGCCTCCCATGGTGTCGGGACACCAGGGGAATCAGAAACCGGCCTGTTTCCAATACCGGGAGGCGGCACCATAGGAGGCGCCTGGAAACCACTGGTTGCCTCACTAGAAGCAACAGGAAGGCTCTTAGATAGAACCTGAGTGAGTAAGGAGAGGGCCTCCCTGAGCTCACTGCACGTACTGGCCAGTTCGACAGGGGAGCGAACCGGCAAAGTGGCTTCACCTCTGACCCTCTTAACCAGCGAAGGGTCACGATCCTCCAAAACACCTGACGCGGGATGACGGGCGGCAGCCGAAACATCTGAAGGCAGACGTGTATAGGGGTACGAGGCACCCCGAGGATCAATATAGCGAGAACTCATGAGTCACCGCGGACCTCTGCGGGGCAGAAGGTCCAGGCTGTACAAAAGGCGTTGGTCCCCCAAAACTGGACGTGTGGCCAGAATGAGTGGACGGAAATGCCACGGAGTTCATAGTGACTCCACTAAGAACATCCGAATCCAAAGACACAACTGTGGAGCTTGACGGCGTAAAGATCACAGAGAAGGGTTCGGCCGGCAGCCCCTTCCAACTTCGCCGAGTTGAAGTCAGGGAAGGCTGGGGCCGATATCCCACATCTACAGTACCAGACATTCCTGCAGTCCCCTGCAGCGAAAAGCCGAGGCCGGCTGAAACTGACGACGAAGCAGACGGATCAGCAGTAGTAGTAGATACGTCGGGAGTCGTTGAGGCTGGTGGAAAAGTGGAGAGAACACACCTGCTCGGCTCCGAAGGAGGAGTCACAACCCTAGTGACAGCCTCAGATGTCGACTGGAGGGGGACCGTAGTCCCGGAACCAGGCACCTCTTCACCAGAACACTCAACGGCTCCCGCAGTATCCACCACAGGAAAAGACTGCACATCCCCCACAGAGGAGGAATAACTCTTACCAGACAAGGTCGGCTCGGGAGCCCCCAAACGACCACGTTCTCCTTTCCCACGGGAGCGGGAGGCACGGCCACGAGAACGAACAACACGGTTAACTGACGCCCAGAAAGTGGATGACCATGATCCACAGACACCACATGGCCGCTCGGCCGAACACCCATTACAGGAGGAACAAGAAGAATGTAAATCGTCCACATGCTTTGGCAGCAGACATTGCCCACAAGGAATTGTCTTGGGCATGATAGAGGTGAGAGGAGCAAAGAAGGTGAAATCAGAAAACAGAAGAACACCCCCAAAGAAGAGAGAAAGGTGACAGAAACAAAGACCCCAGGCGGTCGGCCGGGAACCACACAACAGGATGACTACTCTCAAAAGAGAGAGGAAAAACTGTAGGAGTGGTACCCCGCTGACACCTAACTCTAACACAATTAGAAAATTTTGCAAATTAAGCATTAACAATAATTGTGAAAAATAATAAGTCCGAACCGCATGGCACACGAAATTCGCGTGCGACTCGAGAGAGAACAATTAAAATACATTATGGATATATAATATTGAAGAGAATATAAAGAAAACTGTTCCTGAGAATACAAAGGATACACCGATGCACTATGAATCAGGAATCATCAAACAACGAGCTCGGATAAACACTGATAAGCATGCAGAAACATCTTGACACGAAGCGGATGATAAAAAGAATGAGTCTTTAGCGATGGTATATGCGCACTGGCAACGGAAGTCGTGGAGTTGTACTTGGGAGAGAGCGTCCCGTACTGGGTCTGCGCCGGTTGCACTCGACCCAGTTTTGGCTTATTTTTTCTTGGTGCTTTTGCACCACTTTTCTTTCCCAAATTGCTTGGGAAAGACAAAAATAGAGAGTATTTTATCCGAGTTAGGGACTTCCACTGTAGTGCAAGCCTGTAGTAAACAATTGTGAGTAGGTTGATAAGAAATGGATACGGACGCCGAATGGACAGACGGACAGATGGATGGACAAAGGATGGACGAATGCCGGATGTCCACCCCAGATGCCGGCATTATGTGTACCATACAATGTATGGGTACACATAAAAAACAATCATAACTATAGGGGCAGTAGGGCAATGAAATAATTATTTTGTTTTTTACTTCAAAGTGGAACAAATAAAAACAATAATTAAATGAAAGTGTCAATGACACTGTAGCTCAACTTGACAAACTTGAACTTGGTAAGTTATAAATGAAATGGCAAAATTGAAGATCATTGGTACCAATGTCATTTTTTTTGCCAGTGGCAACATTTTTTGACAGAAACCGAAGAAAATCGATAGCTCCCATCCAGAGGCCTCCCCAAATAAGCATGCCAGGTTTCAAAGCAATCCGATCATAAATGTGCCCTGTAGGGTGTATAAAAGGGAAATATTGTGGTCTGACTAGACTAAATTCTAAGAATGTTGGCCGTGGCAACATTTTTTGACGGAAATGGAAGAAAATCGATAGCTCCCATCTAGAGGTCACCGAAAATAAGCATACCAGGTTTCAAAGCAATCTAATCATAAATGTGCCCTGTAGGGTGAGCCAAAGGGAAATATTGTGGTCTGACTAAACTATGTTCTAAGAATGTTGGCTGCGACAACATTTTTTGATGGAAATTGAAGAAAATCGATAGCTCCCATCTAGAGGTCACCCCAAACAAGCATGAAAGGTTTCAAAGCAATCCGATCATAAATGTGCCCTGTAGGGTGTGCCAAAGGAAATATTGAGTCTTCTGACTAAACTAAGTTCTAAGAACATTGGCCGCGGCAACATTTTTTGACGGAAATTGAAGAAAATCGATAGCTCCCATCTAGAGGTCTCCCCAAACAAGCATACCAGGTTTCAAAGCAATCAAATCATAAATGTGCCCTGTAGGGTGTGTCAAAGTTAAATATTGTGGTCTGACTAAACTAAGTTCTAAGAACGTTGGCCGGGCAACATTTTTTGACGGAAATTGAAGAATGAAAGTGTCAATGACACTGTAGCTCACCTTGTCAAGACAAAGACATGTACATGTATAGTATGTGACACAGCAATGACAAACATCTAGGTAATGACCTGATAACAAAGGTACATATAAAGTATTGTAACGGTCTGTACATAAATACTGACCGTTGCCTGTAACAAATGTATAGGTAAAGCATTGTAAAGGTGGGTGACAGTCAGATGCTGAACTAGAAAAGAAATCTTTGAGTCCCAGAGTGGGTCTGACTGAACCCCAAAATATTTGTTCTCATAGCACAGTGATAACAAAGGCACCCCAAAACACACTCATTCCTGTCCCAAGGTGAAAACAAAAGTACTCAAGAAGTTTTGTGAAGATCAGTTCATAAATACTAGCTGTATAGAACTTGTGACAAAAAACTGATTGGACCTAATTTCGGTACAAAATGGCCACTGGCAGCCATCTTGAATTTTGGACCGTACCCAGAAACACTCATTCTCATCCCAAGGAGATAACAAAAGTACCCAAGAAGTTTTGTGAAGATCGGTTCATAAATACAGCCTCTACCCTGAGCCGTATTGACATGTGTGCTTACATTGTGTAAGTAGCACTGAATAAATCAAAGTTCATCTAATTTGCATAATTTCTGCATGAAAAAAAACCCCTTACAATATGTGATGTATACCATGTTACTAAACATTCAAACAAAAATTTATTCAAATCAGAACTTTCATACAGAAGTTCTATACAAAAGACTGATTGCACTAATTTTGGTACAAAATGGCTGCTGGTGGCCATCTTGAATTTCGGACCACACCCAAAAACACTCGCTCTCATCCCACGGTGATAACAAAGGTACCCAAGAAGTTTCGTAAAGATTGGTTCATAAATATGGCCTCTAGTCTGAGCTGTATAGAAGATGTGTACAAAAAACTGATTAGACCTAATTTCGGTACAAAATGGCCACTGGCAGCCATCTTGAATTTTAGACCGCACCCAGAAACACTCGTTCTCGTCCCAAGGTGATAACAAAGGTACCCAAGACATTTCGTGAAGATCAGTTCATAAATACAGACTCTAGTCTGAGCCGTATTGACATGTGTACTTACTGTGTGTAAGTCGCACTGAAAAAATCAAAGTTCATCTAATTTGCATAATTTCTGCACGAGAAAAAAACCTGTATTATATGTGATGCATCCCATGGTACTAAACATTCACACACAAAAATTATTCAAATCAGGGCTTTCATATGGAAGTTCTGTGCAAAAATCTGATTGCACCTAATTTTGTACAAAATGGCTGCCATCGGCCATCTTGAATTTTGGACCGGACCCAAAAACACTCATTCTCGTCCCGAGGTGATACCAAAGTTACCCAAGAAGTTTCGTAAAGATCGGTTCATAAATACGGCCTCTAGCCCGAGCCGTATTGGCATTTGCACTTACAGTGCTGAAAGTAACCCCAAAAAACATCAAAATTAGTCTAATTTGCACAATTTAAGTACGAGAAAAAAACCTGTATTATATGTGATGTATCCCATGGTACTAAACATTTATACAAAACTTTATTCAAATCAGAACTTTCATACAGAAGTTCTGTACAAAAAACTGATTTTTGCATCATCGGTACAAAATGGCCACTGGCAGCCATCTTGAATTTCGGACCACACCTAAAAACACTCGTTCCCGTCCCAGGGTCATAACAAAGGTACACAAGAAGTTTCGTAAAGATCGGTTCATAAATACGACCTCTAGCCCGAGCCATAGCCAATTGTTGACGTATGGACAGACGGACAGACGGACAGACGGACGACGGACGACGGACGACGGGCCATGACAATAGCTCAAATTTGACTTCGTCAAAGTTGAGCTAAAAATGATAGCTCCCATCTAGAGGTCACCCCAAACAAGCATGCCAGGTTTCAAAGCAATCCGATCATAAATGTAAACCGTAGGGTGTGCCAAAGGGAAATATTGAGTCTTCTGACTAAACTAAGTTCTAAGAACGTTGGCTGCGGCAACATTTTTTGACAGAAATTGCAGAGAATCGATAGCTCCCATCTAGAGGTCTCCCGTAACAAGCATACCAGGTTTCAAAGCAATCTGATCATAAATGGGCCCTGTAGGGTGTGCCAAAGGGAAATATTGAGGTCTGACTAAACTAAGTTCTACGAACGTTAGCCGTGGCAACATTTTTTGCCGGAAATTGAAGAAAATCGATAGCTCCCATCTAGAGGTCACCCTAAATAAGCATACCAGGTTTCAAAGCAATCAAATTATAAATGTGCCCTGTAGGGTGTGCCAAAGGGAAATATTGTGGTTTGACTAAACTAAGTTCTAAGAACGTTGGCCTCGGCAACATTTTTTGACGGAAATTGAAGAAAATCGATAGCTCCCATCTAGAGGTCACCCCAAACAAGCATGCCAAGTTTCAAAGTCATCTGATCATAAATGCGACCTGTGAGGTGTGCCAAAGGAAATTGTGGACGTACGTACTAACGTACGCACTAACGTTCGTACGTACGTACGTACGTACGTACGTACGCCAACGGACGAGAAGTGATGGCAATAGCTCAGCTTGACTTTGTCAAGTTGAGCTAATAAAAATTCTTTGCGTATTCTGATTTGGGAGGGGAGAATCTTCAAGGTGCTAAACCACCCGTTCAGTTCAGGAAGGTAACAGTACTGAATGGGACGAAATGTCTATAAACCTTGATTATAAAGAAAGCGTGAACACACCTCTTCGCCTTGGTTCTGCACAGAGTGCTGTGAAATTGAAAGAATATGTCTCGCATTTTAGCAAAGATATTTTCCCCTTATCGTCAGTTTCAGTGTTAAAAAGTGATTTTGTTGTTGCTTTCAGTGATACCGTTTCATGTGTTTGGCTTCACATGGTTTTATTGTCAAACACGCTGAAATCGGATGCTTTGGATGTTAGTAATCAAGAATCAGAAACTGTTGGCCACACGCATGCTCAACAATCTGGATGAACTGAGATTGTAAAAACGAGCGCAATGTTGTTACTGTTATAAGGAGTTCAAATAATGTTCATACTCCTTCGTTATGATCACTGTTTCATCAATGATAAATAATACAATTTTAGTCTTGGCAGAAAGCTTTTAGTGTGTTTTAAGTGCCCCTCGATGAAAAGTGTAATGCTAAAAATGTGTGGGAACCTGTTTTTCGTTTCTGTGATTTTGCCCTGATGGAACCTGCACGGAAACATTACGAGTGTTCCCATGAAAACTGCATGTCTGACACACACCGAGACTTGTTTCACATTTTGCCGACTTTGGTATGAAATCTAGTCATGGCTACTATATCAGCCATGACTTGATCTGATTCCAAACTCAAGAAAATAGTAATATACAGTTAGTCGTGAATATGCATGCCATGATACAATTGATCAGAACATCATTCTGTATTTTACCCAAAGTGAATTCAAGCTGAGAACTGACGCAAATCTACGTCGTAACACAGAAAAAATTCAGCATATAAGTTATATCTATAACACACCAATATCCATGACATCACTTTCGAACATGCCCTCTCGTCGAGTGGACGCTTCAGGTAAATTAATGCGAGCTGTAGCCCTTCCACATAGCTGCGAAGGGGCGTCACAGGAGCAGTGGTAGTGTGGCTATTGCTTCAGGTTGTATGTGTCCATGTGCTGACAAGTTCATTTCTATAACTGATATAAGCGGGAAAGGGCATAGAAATATACATTTGAGATGACAGAAACCTGCAGTTATGGTCGTTACCATGATCATTTTGGACAATTCTCAGGATTCTTTGGGTAATCGAGGCTTCGGACAAGGTCTTATGGAATACATGTAGTTAGTTAGTGGGAAGGGGTACTAGTTTGTTTCATGGCCACACATAGGGAAGAACATATGGCCCTAAAGGGGCAATTTTAGGGTTGTGTTGGGTAATTTGGTAAAATGGGGAAAAAATTGGCACCAAAAATGCCCTCCGAGCAGGAGAGAGTACTGTTAGAGCCATAACTATCCCCACCTTATTGGACAAGTGCAAAAAGCGTTTCCTAAAAACAAAATGTTGGCCTGCATGTTTTGGAAAAGAAAACTCCTCAGAAACACGCGTGAACATGCGCACTAGACACCACACATTGCTATAGTAATGACTTGACAAGATGGCTGCTCGTGCACCCTACCCATAATACATCACTTCCTATGACATCAGTTCAGGACATGCACATCACGATGAGAACATTCAATGAGAACATGCAAATGGGGGTTCAAAACCACCTGGCCTACTACTTTCGGCAAATCGCTAAGAGAATTCCTCCCGTCTTGAACCTTTCGGCCCTCGAAGGAATGGCTTCTGCAAACCATTCGACTCAGACTCTATCTTTATCCATTACTTAAACATTCAAGAAAATACTGACACCTTTATCCAGAGGCTAATTTAAATTTGATTCCTGCTCTATAAATCAAGATAATGTCTTTCAAGGAAATGTATCTGCTTGAAAACAGAATTGTAGGTCTTCAACAATGTCGCTAAACAAATTGCATTTTAAAAACTAATAAATTAGATGAGAATTGCGCTGCATAAGCACCGGAATTGCCAAGGTGCACTCAGTCGAGCATCTGAATCGCTTGTCAGAGTACCGGAATATCCTACTTCTCCCTGATTTCCCTCGCTTTCTCAAAACAATATTACATTTTTCTTGACAGAAAGTTTTGAAAATTAAACAAGGGGTTTATATTCACTATTGCAGCGCACAGTTGCAGTTTTTAATTGGAAAAAATTTCCATCAATGTGATGGATTTCCGTGATTCACATCTAAACTCATCTAATTTGCGGACATTGTTAGAAAATCGTAACGATGTATAGTAACGATGTTTGTGACATCCATGGTGGTGTTGTTCTCCGTTGTTCATGCAACTAGAAGCTGTGGTTCTGACTGCTGTTGTGTTTTGAGCAAATTTGGACAGAGCACCAGGACATTTGCTTGCAGAGCATGTAAACATCGCTCGGGAGAGCACACAAAGTCAAGGAGTAGTTCCTCCACAGTGATATTTATTTGCATGAATTCAATTTAATCCCAATCACCCAATGTTGCGGCGATCACTCATACAGAAGCATTTTCCATTCATTAAAACTTGACCATTTTCTCAAAAAGCACTAATTATTAACACTGACGTTTGCTGCGATAGAGTATTAGTTTGAGTGGTCCGCCGCAGATTTTAATCCTCTCCACCCATTGTCACTGCCTCAGTGACAGGCATTTTTGTGGTAAGACGCTTGGCACTTACTGTATACTCAAAACAACAGAATGTTTAGCACAGAACCATACAGGTCACAGAGAATCTGCTGAACCACTTTTTGTTGTGTAACATACGGCCTGACGACTAAATTGTGCATATTTTAAAACAATTCATGGTGCCCAACTTAAATTGTTTTCATTCCCAATATATTTAGCTTCCAACCTATCACCCCAAGTTCCTAAAATTATGCCTACAAATTGGTTAAAAGTCTACCTGATTGTCCATAAGATAGACACTCTACCAGACCCCTCCAGGATTGAGCAGCCTATTTCCCTGCTGAAAACATAACTTACGTCTCCTCCTGATGAACTGAGCCTCAGACGATAACCCTGCTAAATTGATAATTGCAAGGGGCTTTATACATACTCCTTCCATCTTACTCGGGTGCCTAGAAATCCACTCTGCGACGGTTTCTACTGGGTGAAAAGACGCGCTTTCAACATAGAAACTTACGAACAGCAACAGAGAATCCTCTGATTGCTCATACAATCCGAAAACTGACTGGGCAGTGTGATGTTGTAAATCATCCTTACAAAGATGCTGTACATGCAAACCTGGAAATAAGCAGACTGTCATCTACTGAATGAGGTCCCCAAGGGTGAATTTGATGATGCTACCCTGCAGGGTAGCATCACTAAATTTACCCTTTGTGCACCTCAAACTGAATCAAGGCCTCAGGCTTAAACAGAGAGGTACCCAAATGATAAATTGGCCCACTGTATGGGATAGCATCAGCAAATTTCCCTTATAGAGACCTCATTCTGAAAATGACAGATTGCTTATTGCCAGGCCTGTGTACATGTATATCAAACATCGAACCATTCGGAGCAGTTGCATGGGAGAAGATTTTTCAATGTTTCTTTTCTATTACCCACAGTGTTAAAATCTTGATGAACTCATTCTAATGATTACTCACATGATATAGGTTTGTTTAAATTTTTGGACATTTTTTTTTTTCAACTGCTCATTTTGTAAATTATGTGAGCAGATGCTGCCAATTTGTAATGAAAACGGTAAGAATTAAAATGAAGACACTCCAATCTGTCAATCAGAGGATCAAATCCTTTCACATTGTTAATTTTAACCCTTTACCCAACACAATGGCCAAATTCGGCCAGTGCTATTCACAAAAATCGGCATTTAATTTTTATTATTTTTTCATTTTTTATCTAAAAAACATAGCTTATTGCCCCTAATTTGAAGGAGCTTGTTGAGCTCATTCCAATGAGAGTTCATTAGGTATGTTTTTGAAGAAAAAAATGAGTTATTCAAGAAATGTATTTGCAAGTGTCATCTGCCTTTCGTGTTAGGTAACGAGTTAAATGTTCATGTATCTTGGAATCATCCATGCAAGAGGTATGGTCAATTTGTGATAATATTCATTTTTGCATTATCAATAACTAGTCTTCTACATTTTAGAGATGTGGATAGTTCTACAGTCAGTCAGTGAATTCTTGAAGTCTTGGACAAATTCCCATAAAGTTCTCATCAGCTGGACAGGTATCTATTATAATGAGTAAAATGGCTTAAGAACTTATTAGTAACTCAATGGTCGTTTATGAGTTTTGAGACCATGGGAACCTGACTGCACCCATTTTGAGACCACAGGAACCTGACAGAACCCATTTTGAGACCACAGAAACCCGACGGGGATCCATTCTTTAAATACTAGTCAACACTTTCCTTTTTTTATGAAGAACAAATTAATCCTAATGTTCTTTCACGTAGCAAGAGCCCTCATCCCTTCTCAACTTAATCTGGAAGCTATACCTTGATTAAAGTTCTTTTCAGCATGTCTCACATATTATCCATGTGTTGTGGCAATGGCATGGTATATCACTCCAGACAGTCCTGTAGCACTCAATAATATGGAAATCAAACATGTAGATGCAGGCATTTTGTACCAGTGGCAATGCAATTATATCAGTGTTTGAATGTATTTCAGTTTTATTCTACCTCAAACAGTGCATGGAAATTTATGGAAAGAAGTTTCTCTGAATATAGTTGTTAGAGCAAGGAGGTTTTTCGGTTCACTTTTGATTATTGCCGCAAACCGAAAAACCAAACCAACGGGGTCCAAAAAAAACGTCCATACGGTTTTTGCATACTTCTTAAGTTAAATTTCGAAACTTACAATGACCCCCTCGTAATCTCATTTTGAAAATGACAGCGAACGTCAGGAGAACGGGTAAATCCAAAAGCGGTTATTTCCGTATAATTATGTCCGTGTTTTAGTCGCTCCCACATATAAGTCGCGCCCAATATTTTCAGCCAAAATACCTCCCCTGCGACTATTATCTTTGTATTATTCGCACCTTGACTGTGAGAATAGCCAGTGGGGCCTACACAAGAACAAATATGGCCAGTGAGTGTGGGCTTTTACTGCATGAAATTAGTTTTCATTTCAGTCAGATTTATGTCATATTAAATGCATGAAATAAAATAATAATCAAAATTATACAGGGTTATTTACTTTGACCATTTATTCCCCATGTGATACTCGCTGATGCCGTAAATCCATTTTATTTTGCACATACAAACATGCGGGAGAGCTCATACTCTGTACTTCGAAAGGAGGCGAGAGGTCCAGTGAGGGATCGAGGAACAGGACAGTGAATGGACTCCCTGTATTATGGCGATGTTAAACACAACAGAATCTACATCTACAATGCCTAACATGGCCTTCAAAGGCACGCAGGTTGTGTCAGATAGCAATTTGAAGGGTTTTTTTTTTAGGGGGGGGGGGGGAAGTGCACTATCCCCCCTCCCCCCATGGACCTGCCACTGATATATAGCATTTACCAAATAGAACATATATAACAAATACATCAGGAAAATAATCAAATGACATACAATCTACCCCAAATTCATATTAACTCTTCGTCAACTGAGTGCTAGTAAAGTGTGCTATGTCCCTGAACTGCCAGTAGGACATAGCATGCTTTAAATAGCTCTCAGGTGACATTTCTATGGTCTTTTCTAGTAAGATGATAATGATTTAGATTAATTGAAGGGCCCTGAAATACTACCGAAAAACAGAACCGAAACAGAGGTTCTAAAAAAACTAAAACCGAAACCGAACCTGGAAAAAAAAACCCTCCATGCACTAATGGTTGTCCCATTTTCTGCATTAAACATTCAGTATTATATGTTCTGGAAAAGCCCAAATGTTTCTTATAATAGATAGGTGCCAATATGCATGAATACAGTATGAATTAAGAGGAGTATGAACAATTGAACAGGGGTCGAAATAACACTTGTCTACTTTCTACCAGCGACAACCAAAAAATAAATTCACTTGTCCCGGGCGACAAGGGTATTTTTGCCATAACTTTCTGTGTTGTTGAAATCATTCCCAGACATACCAATTCTGATTGCAAAAAAAAATCCGAAACAATCGGCACAGTTAACAATAATTACATTCCACTTCCATTTTGTTTGTGGGGGAAACTCGTTTCTATTTTGAACCAAACACACCATAGATATTGAGGGAGATTCTGTGCGTACTCGTCATCATCTAGTGTTTTCTGGGGAAAACTTGTTTCCATTTTTAACTAAATTTATACGTCATTGGTATTGATAGAAAATTTATGCATTCATGGCATGCGATACCGGGGTAACAACACAACAGTTGAAAGACAACGTGTTCAGCATCATCTGAAAAGAGTTTAGTCCTGGGTAAATTTGTAACAAAAAACCCCTGAATTGACTCGGAAAAATCTGCGGAATGCACAAAGGGGGACGGATGTGTTGAAAGTCAATTTCTTCAAGTTGGTTTCAATGGGTGACAAGTAAAAAAAAAAATTTACTTGTCACAGGTGACAAGAAATTTTTTTTTAACATTTCGACCCCTGTTGATCAGGATAAACCGATGACAAACATGAGTGACAATCGAGCAGGTTAGCGGTATCTGTTAACTGCTACCTTGTGTTTCGTTTTAGTTTATTTAATATCAGTGTTTAAAAGGAATAGTTTTATTTTCTCTGTTTTTCAACTAACATACCAAGAACATACCTTAATAACATAGTCTTACTTTTCAGTCTCATTAAAAAAATACTCTAGACATTATATGGAGTCATCCTACTAAGTTACAATGAAATCCCTCCACAAATATGACCTGTAGACTGTGCTAAAGGTTTTTGGGTTTTAGGGCTCGGGCAGCCTTCTCGGTTGACAGATCACGACCAAATGGGGAAGTTATCATCTAGACAACATACAGTCATCCTACCAAGTTACAATGAAATCCCTCTATATTAAATCCGACCTGTAGACTGTGCTAAAAGTTTTAGGGTTTTGGGCTTTGCCAGCCGTCACAGTTGACAGATCACGACCAAAAGGGGATGTTCTCATCTGGACATTAAACAGAGTCATCCCACCAAATTACAATGAAATCCCTTCATAAATACGACCCATAGACTGTGCTAAATTTTTCAGGTTTTGGGCTCAGGCTACCATCACAGTTGACCGATCATGACCAAAAGGGGACATTCTCATCTAGACTTGACCTCAAACTTGCATATGAAATTTCGTGGCGATCGGACAAGACCTACAGGATGTAGCCTATGCTAAAGGAAAATGTGAACAGACTGACAGACTAACGGACTTCCGAACGAGTGATGGCAATAGTTTATCTTGTTGGTAGTGTTTTTGTGACCACGGAACCATGGAAATAGAACAAGCATTACTCTGAAATCCTTTGACCTGGATATCATGATAGTCACAGAAGACTCAGAACAGTTGCCAATAGAATGAAGCAAGAAATTTGTTATTTGTGCAGTTGCAACGTGGCATTTTTTATGAATAAAATGCATAATATGCCATGTAAGAAAATTTGTCTCATGTAGGGCTAACAAGGTTGGTCTGCCTGGTCCAGCATGGCTTCATTCGCATTGGACATATGTCTTAGCAAAAAATGGGTTATAAAAACAACAGAAGATCACAAACGATTATTTTGGGGGTTGTGCCAATTTACCAAGACCTGTATAACGCAATAGAATGATTGCATTACCTTCAGGCTGTGCATTGTGAATTCCTGACGCCTTCTTCATCACCGATGACATGTAGGTGTTTGGTGCAGCAATCCCAAACAATTTATGAGCCAATTCATGTTCCACATACTCCAGTCTGAAAAAGAAATACAGTCTCTACAAAAATGAGTTTTAGGTGCCCACAAAATATTTGGGAATCCATGTTTTCTCAGTTTATATGTCAAGCACTTGAAATCATATCTTGGGAAGCTCTCCTAAGAAATGATGTCAACGTTGGAGTTATAAACAAAAGAAGAAGTAACAGAAATTTTCTTGTGGTTATTCTACAATTACATGTCTTTCTGCTGGTACAGTGGCACCCATCTTACTGGATATCTCAGAATTAAACAAGAGGCCCCACGGGGCCTGAGGCGCTCACCTTGAACAGAACACGATATAAACAGAGTCCAAGAATGAGTCTACATTAAGCAAGCTCCTGGGGTTCCCATGGGGATGCAGGAATTTTTTGGGGGCACAAGAAAACAGAGTCCAAGAATGAGTCTACATTAAGCAAGCTCCTGGGGTTCCCATGGGGATGCAGGAATTTTTTTGGGGCACAAGAAAACAGAGTCCAAGAATGAGTCTACATTAAGCAAGCTCCTGGGGTTCCCATGGGGATGCAGGAATTTTTGGGGGGCACAAGTCAAGTGCTTATAACCCAATAATACCACATATTAAATTTGGTTCAAATTGAACCATTGGTTCAGAAAATAGAAATTTTGGACCGGGCCAAAAATCTTACCCCTCCCATTACAAAGCCAAATATTGCTTCACAAACTCTGTTTGAACAAACTTGAATCTACACCTCAAAAGGAAGTTCCATAACAAATATCAAGTCATTGTACCCACTGGTTCATGAGAAGATTTTAAAAATATTTTGGAGCATTTTCCCCCACCCCCTCCCTATGGGGCTGGGCATGTTGAGTTGAACAAAAATGCAATGCCCCATCGGGACCATCACTCACACAAACTTTCACTTGAATTGGCCCAGTGGTTTTGGAGGAGAAGACCAAAACATGGTGTTGATGGACGACTGACTAACAGACGACGGACAGAGAGCAATGGGATTAGCTCAGCTTGACTTTGTCAAGGTGAGCTAATAACCCTGTTAACTGAATATAATTTCCATACACAAAACCATTTATCATACCTTCCGTACAATTTTGATTTGTTAGTTGCATGTGGGTTATAGAGTAAACTACTTTTAATTAGATAAAAAATCTTGTTTAACACCAAGAAATTATCCTACAATCACAGAATTCACCATGTTTACAGACCTATTTGGCTTCAGTACATTTAACATAGGCATCTAATCTATTATAATTATTATATCATCTGTTACAGAGCTCCATGAGCTCTGACAAAACAAAATATAATAAAATAAATGCTTAATTTACCTCAAGAATACTGAAAAGTGGCCAAATCCTTGTTAATTGAATACTCCTGTTATCTGGATAATTCTCACGGTGAAGTGGTTATCCAATCAACAGCATTCCACCATACTGAATACAAGGCAGAGAGAATGCTCTCTGAATCCTCATGTCAAAATTCCATTCACATAGCTATTTTTGACATGATGCTACAGTGGAGCCCACTTTATTGGATATCTTTTAACTGAATAACACTGTTAATTGAAAATAATTTCCCTACACAAAACCATTTACCATACCTCCAGTACAAATTTGTCCTGTTAATTGAATATAGGTTATAGATTAAACTCCTTGTTAATTGAATAAAAAATCTTACCCCGACTCTCCCCAGTTTTTGTTTGTTTATAAACCTATTTGGACTCAGTACATCCAATGCAGGCATTTAATCTATTATATCTTGTTTGACAGAGCTCATGAAGCTCTGTCAAACAAGATATAATAGAATAAATGTTAAGTTTATCTCTAGAATACAGAAAGGTGACACAATCCCTGCTAATTGAATACTCCTGTTAATTGAATAATTTTCATTGGCAAAGTGACTACTCAATTAACAGGGTTCCACTGTAATAGGAATTTAACCAATGCAATCTTGTTTTTTGACAGAGCTCAATGAGCTCCACTGAACAACTAAGAATTGTAAATTTTGAGTTATCCATGTATTATGGAAAAAATTTGCAGTCTGAAATCTAGATATTCTGAGATCAGCAAGCATGGAGATATCCACTGCACAATTATTCAGAAATTCTACCTGCACAAAACCAACCTGCTACCGGTAACTGCATATGGAAAATAGAGAAATATCCTGTGAATTGAATAAAAATCCAGCAAGAGGATCATAAATCAAGAAGTCGAGTTTTGACATTAAATTCTGAATAAATAAGCTATTTATAGTAACAGTGACCTTGACATTGGAGTCCCAGACTCCGAAATCAATAGGTGTCTTCCCTTCCTATAAGGTAACCTCTGTATAAGTTTGGTAAAGGGTGCGTCAAATAGAACTAAAGTTAATGCCTGGAAACCAATTTGTCACAAAATATTCTATTGATAGTAACAGTGACCTTGACCTTGGGGCCCCAGACTCCGAAATCGATAGGTGTCTTCCCTTCCTGTAGGGTAACCTGTGGTATAAGTTAGGTGAAGATACACGGAATAGAACTAAAGTTATTGCCCGGAAACCAATTTGTCACAAAATATTCTATTTATAGTAACAGTGACCTTGACCTTGGAGTCCCAGACTCCAAAATCAATAGGTGTCTTCCCTTCCTATAGGGTAACCTCTGGTATAAGTTTGGTAAAGGTGCGTCAAATAGAACTAAAGTCAAAACTCGACTAAAAAATATTGTAATTCACTGAAAAACGAGGTTGACTCGTGGTGACCTGCAACATGGGTGTTATGGGCCTGGGCATCACAAAATTATCAAAGTGAGAACATGATGGCACAGTTTGCGAAACAAACAGGACACTGATGGTATATACTTGCTTTCAACCCGTGCTAACCAGACATTTTAAACTGATAAATGGCAAAATAGTGAGATTTTTTAGCAAAAATAGTGAGATTTTGAATTTTATATGGCTCCAAGAGGAAAATTTATTGACTTTATTAGTGAGATTCTAATCAAGTTTCCAATTTTCAGGCTCATTTAACACACATTTAATCTGTAAAAATAGTGAGTCTCCCTCTAAAATAGTGAGACTTAACATGTCTGGTGCTAACCCTGCTTGTGACAGGTTACTTAGTTTGAGTGTCTAGCACTTGCTGTTGCTGGATGGAGGCTCCACCAAGTTTCCTCCACCAAGAATACCTCTGACGAAGTATGACCTTGGCTGTATTAACATGTCATTAATCCCAAACAAATAAACCAATAATACTTCTGACGCAATATGACCTTGGCTGGAGAAAGTGTCATTAAACAGCATTTCCGCAAGGGATAACGTGTTGTGTCCCTTTTTATAGAGCTTTGGGCAATAAGTCTAGGGCTGAAATGGCTAGCCAGATATATGGTTACAAACCAGCTAGCAGCCGGTTGAAAAAGCTGTCAGCAAGATAATCGCAATGTTAATATTGTATATTACATATAGTATAAAAACCCATTTATTCCCCTGAATGTGAATGCTACTGCGGTAATTAATCAAGATGGCATTGGTCGAAAACACACAGAGCATGAAAATATTATATAGTCTGTTATATAAATATGACTAATGTTCCAAAGTTTTTGTATGCCACTTTCATACAAACATTTCTCAACTGTGCATTTATTACATACTTGTTCTATGTAATCCCCATCTACACCAACACAAAACCATGTGGAAAATGAAAATCTGTTCCACACATATTTGCGGAACAGAAATCGTTGACGGAGTATTTTTAAATAGAAGCGAAATTTCACTGGAATTTTCTACAAATTGTGCAACGCAATTACAATATGAATCGCTAGCGATAGTTGAAAACCGTCCCCTCAGCTCTAATGTGTTCTATGTGCCAGTAGTGCCGGCACATAGAACACATTGGAACTCAGGTACAAAATAGTAATACAGGTTCCCCTCGCAAATTTGGTTGGTGATAAAATGTGTTCTTTGCGTTGATAGTTGTCAAATGAATTACTGAGTATCGTGCCATCGCAGAAGGATAAAATTCGAGGCCGCTCTCGTTCTATCCTTTCGTGCTGGCACTCGTGCCATATTGATTAACCCATTCACACACGCGTGTCATTCTATGCATGTATCGAATGTATATCAAATGCATTCTTAGAAAACAAAAAGTCATGATCTTACTTTTTTGTTTAATTGTACAGTCTACTGTTGACACAGCCACGAGATGTCAATTAATAGCACCCATTCTATAGTATTTTCCGAAACATACTTGCCGTAAGACTGTATCGCGTATCTCCTGTTCTGTTTGTTATTCAATTATAATCAACCACGCAAATTAAAGAATAGATGAAGGAGAAAATTTTCGCATTACTACCTTATCGGTGGGTCTTCATTTCCCCTTGATTTCACTCGAAAGTTCACCGTTGTTGTCATTTTACGCCAGCAGCCGACATGTTTGTTTACCAATGACCTAACGGATAGCATAATCTATTTTTACCTGAGGGTTTCGAGGTTGTTGCAAGGAGTTGTGTTTTGATGGATTTGGATACAGATCAAAACATAAATCTGAACCGTTCCACAACATCGGTACGTTTGTTGCGAAATTCGGGCCCAAGTGAAACTTACGATCACAAAGTGATGACCGTTTCTGTAAAATAAATAAAATACGTCGGAAAATAATTGTTGAGGCTTTCTAAATAAAATTTTGAAGTTCACACTGATAAATTTTGTAATGGCTTTAGAAACATTGTGCACGAAAGCAGACTTGTGATTTAATAATGTTTTTCTGCCGAAAATTCCTTTTCGATGAAAATTCTTTAGTAGAGTCGAAGTTTATCGCCGATTGGGGTGGGGATAAACCCCTTATTTTTCAATATATGGGGTTTATCCCCACCCCATTCGACAATAAAACACCGATTTCAACAGGTTTCTGATTGAAGACCAAAACACTGATTTCAACAGATTTCTGATTGAAGAACCAAATTATGTACCGTTTTTAGTTAGTTAGATATTGGTGGTTAAAGACACATATATATATGCACAATGGCTAATCATGACCACGACATTTTTACGGATGGAGGAAGCCGGATTACCCGGAGAGAACCATCGAACAATAGCAAGCAACTCTCAGCTCCACAACATGGTAACTCCACACAAGCAGGGTTACAACATTGGTTGAAGACAGGTGCTCCATCCATGAGGAGCAGTAGGCCTTAGTACACAACGCCACCATGCCCCAACGTGGGCAATGGGGTGAAGTGTCTTGCCCAAGGACACAACCCGGTTGCCACAGGTGGGGTTCGAACAGAGTACCTCTCGGCTTGCAGCCTGCACCCCTACCAACTGAGCCACCGCGCCCAGATGTAACGTTTTTTGCATCCAACGCGGATTACTTATCGAAAAATCAAGCTTTAAAGTATGTTGCTGTCAGAATACCTGCTTTCACTTCCATTTCGCCAAATTTACCAACATGAAACCTAAACCCCCCCCCCCCCCCCCCCCCACACCTCCACCACCTGAAGTCCACTCCGGCACTGTCCTGCCCTTGAACTGCGTAGAATATAATTAAGTCAAGCGAATCGCATTGAAATCAAGATTGGGGAAATGGGCTAACCATCTTTGGTTTATCGCATATATGTGTCTTGCAAGGAAACAGATTCAAGACAGTATGGGGTTGAGATAGCTGGAGGCAGATCCTCGATCTGGCATCACTGACTGTGTACACAATGCTCACAAAAAAGCACTCCACCTCTCCAAGTGACATATAGACACACGTTCCAATTTTTCTCTGCCAGTGAATTTATAGCCCATACTCTTTGAAGTCTGGGCAGAGCATATAACTTGAACTATATTTTAAAATATTAACATGGCTATTCAGGACGTGTCATGTTTCGACCCCCTCCCCTCCCCCACCCGTCCGAACCAGGTCAATAACATTGAACTTGGACTTCGCCAAAGTAATTCGCGTTCGTTTTTTACATATGTTTTGGGTCGTCGGCCTTTAATACCATTCAAATAATCGTTAGAAAAAAAATTGTAACATACTTCGCGAGGGTAGGTTAATTTTAGGCTTGTAAAACTTACCGTAAGTAGTTTTCAGGGTGCGTGGATTATCTCTCTTCCACATTACTAAGAGGAAAAGTTACAACGTCTCAGTTATAGCTGAAAGTTTTAACTTTACAAACAAAATTTTCAAATATGAAGAAAAAAAGAATATATAAATCGAATGCAAAGTCACATAGCGGAGGCAGGGTGTGAGATATTCCGTCATGGCCTGCGTGTGTCTTTTCATCTTCCACCAATTTTGGGAGCCAGAAATAAGCTTTTTAAAAGCAAATGTTTTTTTTATATTTAGAAAGGGGAAACACACGAGATTTTATCCTATCGGGTGGGGGTGAAATGTAGGGAGAAAGTTAAACGGCTACACCAGAACTAACACATATCATTAATTAACGGGAGGTCATTTGAATTTGTTCCAAGAACCATGCGCGCATGAGACGAGGGGAGGGGGGGGGTGCCACCCCTCTTGGTCACAGGGAATTCAGCTATAATCATTGTTACATGTATGTCGTAAAAACGTCACGTTTCTCGATGACGTGCGCGTTTGTTGTCGCAGGAGTGGGGCTCCCTCCCCCCCCCCCTCCCCCCCCCCCCCCCCCCCCACACACACAAAAAAAAAAATAAAATCAACTTCTAGAAATTTCGAATTTCAAATCACTATTTGACTAACAGCTGGAACCTTCACATACTATGGTAGAAATCGTGAAATACCTCTTGGAATGCAACACAAACAGACAAAATTACATCCTGTGCAGGAGGTGGGAAGTAAATTCAAGAGGGGCAAAGTTTGGATCGGAGGTAGGGGTTGTCTAAAACAACTGTTTTTTTTCAGCTTAGTATCTATATTTTTTATTTGCAACCCCACCTCCTTCTCTAGTCTAAGTTGAGTTTTAAAAGTTATTTCAAATTGAGCACCAGTGTTTCTCAAATTTGTTCAATCTGCGCCAAATTTCATCCACTATGCCTGAAACGAGCAGATGAGGAGGCAAATATTCTAATCTATTTTACTAGTATACCATTAACTCACAGTGGATAAGTCGTCATAAGTGGAAAATACAGAAACCGAAAGTTGGAACGCGCGAGGCGGAGAATATTTTGCTCCACCCATTGGGAGTGGTCTGTTTGAGTGGGTTCAGGGGGCGACCAGAGACGCCCCCCCCCCCCCCAAAAAAAAGAAGTGAAACGGTAAAACAATTGAGAGAAGAAAAGGAAGTATGCCAAAAAGAAGGCGGACTGTTTTTATATGGGCCTACGAGCCTCATCGTTCGGACGCGGAACACCGACATTTTCTGTCCGATGCCGATTGGATTCGCGGCAGCAAATTCAGTTTCGTACGCAACCGCACCGATGTCAATGAGTTCCTAAATCAGTTTTCTCTCTGACAAACGCTTCCGGTAAAAATAACACACCGGACCCCAGATCTATTGCCGCAACTGCAAACATGTGCGCTTAGCTTCACTTACAAGCCACACGGAACGCGCTTTCGTGACGCAGACCTGCGGTGGCTGATTTAGACCATCCTCAATATTTTTTTTATCTCGAGATCTCAAGATAATATCTCGAGATCTCGAGAAACTATTTCGAGATCTCGAGAAACTATCTCAAGATCTCGAGATAATATCTCAAGATCTCGAGATAATATCTCAAGATCTCGAGAAACTACCTCGAGATCTCGAGATAATATCTCAAGATCTCGAGAAACTACCTCGAGATCTCGAGATAATATCTCAAGATCTCGAGATAATATCTCGTGATCTCGATATAATATCTCGAGATAAGCATATATAATCGGTGTCATCCTTTGATCATTAGCATGAATTCACTGCTGCCACACAAACTGTTTATTTACTTGTCGCATCTTTTCCGACTGCAACATATTCATGACTCCCATGACAATTACACGAATCAACTCCTGTCCCTCAGAAAAGTGAATAACTTATCAACCAACCACTTTGTTGCGTATTAGTTATGAGAGCCCACCAAATCCAGCTCTAATATAAACCGAGCCCCGTCATCCGAGCTTGCACTTGCTGGTGTCATGTTCCCACTTCAATCCCAAAGTGTCAACCCAGCACCCGGTACCTCCCAGTACCTACTGAAGTGCCTTTTACCCTAAAGCACAACGTTTTCTCACTACTTTGCAAGATGAAAAGTTTGTGTCTGCCTGACACTCCAAATCCAAAGTGTTGATCCAGTATCTCCTAGTGCATACTGTAGTGTTTTTACCCTAAAACTCAACGTTTTCTCACATCTTTTCCTTCCAGCCCCATGCTGATTGTAAAGATTTGCACCCTAAACACAAAATTTACTCACTACTTTACAAGACACATACCCATAAATACCAAATATTTCTTTCCAGCTCCACAGTCAATGAAGAGATTTTTACCACAACTCACAAAGTGTACTCACTACTTTGCAAGACACAGACCCGTAAATACCAAATAGCCCCCACCCCCCCCCCCCCCACCCCCCATCCAGCTCCACGCTGAAAGGTTTCATTCCCGCAGTGAAATCAATCACCCACTCCCTTGGTGGATTTTTCATCTACTTTCCACTTTGGTGACTGAGACACGTTGTGTCTTGACACACTGTTATTCCACGGACCCGTCATACAGCCTAACTTTAACCCCATCCGCACGTCCATTTTGATCGAGCAAATCGATGGTGCTACTCGATATATAATAACCTTACAACAGCGACAGCTGTAGACATACCATCGGATTCCCTTTCCTCTCGTTGGTTTGAATAGTCTGGATTAGGCATAACTAGTTACCCCCTGTGGATACTTCTTCCGGACGAGTGATTAAGGCCCTCACGTATTACGAACGTCAGTTTTAGAAAAGGGCTTGCCCAGTACAAGGCTGCAGATGCTAGACAAAATCGTGAATTCATAGCCAATACTCAGCAATCTCCTGACCCCCAGAACCAAATTGAAACCCATAACCCCGAGCCCAAGAGGCGAATGGAATCCCCCCCCCCCCCCCCCCCCACTGTCCCCGGTGAATCTCAAACGTGGCAGGATGGGCATGTCTAACATTGTTTCCACACAAAGCCCAATTACATGTAGTAATGAAAAGATTGACCTGCCCCCCGACAAGTCTCAATGGTCCATACACCTTTCACACTTATCCGAAAGTGACAACTCCAACAGTGAAGTATCCAGTGCCACGCATATAAAGACGGACAACGTGAACCCGATTCCCAGTATCTCCGAACAAAATGAAGCCCCCTCAACGTCATTTACTGCCACTCTTAACCAGCTACAACATGGCATCCCAATTAACAATACGTTCCTCCATGATCCCATACTCTCACCCGGTCACGCAGAACCCCCCGCACTTGTAACCACCCCCCCCCCACACCTTCAACATCAACTCATGAACCGAATGTAATACAGAACATCCCGTATCATAAGATTAATTGGACCTGGGGAAGCCGTGGCTGAGTAGGTATAGGTGCAAGCTACAAGCCGAGAGGTCATTGGTTCGGCAACCACGTTGTGTCCTTGGGCATGACACTTCACCCTCAAAGCCTACGTGGGGGCACGGTGGCGTTGTGTACTAAGGCGTAATGTACGTCGATGGTGCATCTGTCTTCAACCAATGCTACCCTGCTTGTGTGGAGTTAGTATGCTGGGGAGCTGACAGCTCCTCGCTTTTGCTCGGCGGTTCTCTCCGGGTACTACGGCTTCCTCCATCCGTAAAACTGCCATGGTCATGATTAGCCATTTTGCAGAAATATGTGACCTTAAACAACCACAAATAAATACATAAATAAATTGATTGGTCCCCTATGTTCTTAACCGTACGATCCTCCGTGATCACATACTCTCACCCACTCACAGGAAACCCCTCACCGCACCCCAGTACTTGTGACCCCCACCCCCAACGTCAACTCATGAACCGACAGTAATACAGGACATCCCGTCCCATAAGATTAATAGGTCCCCCAATGTTTCCACTTTCTATTTTGCTACACCCGGCCCCATGAAGCTGGAATAGCAAAATAGAAAGTGGGGTGCTACTTGTTGTTTCAAATGTTGCGGGAACATATTTTCAACACAACATTGCAGGGTTCACTGTTTGGCGGGAGAGACACTTTCGCTCATTTGGGAGGACCGCAAATTGGGTCAAACATTTTTTGGGGCTATAGCAGCGATAGGTCAAACCGGGCGGTATGTTCACAGGTTTGAGTTTCGACTATCATTGCAGAGTGGTTCGCACTGTCGTTTTGAGGGATATTGTTGGGAGTCCCACTGAAGGAGTATGAAAAGTGTATTCTTAGTTGGGTATTGTCGGAAGACAAATCAATGGTGTGATGCGCTATCGGGGTTTGGTTGGGCAAGATGTTGCTCTCATAAATTGGGTGTGTGCCTGTGTGTTACGGTGTGGAATTATTAATGATATTGGTAACAGAAAGAAATCTGAGAATCAGCAACAAAACTATGAATTTAACTATTATGAAATTTAATTAAAAAGAATTAATTTATATAAAAAAAATGATACAAAGATCTTTTACACTAATTGGTTTACAGAAAATAAAAACAGTGGTACTTATCAATTATTGAATTAGTCCAAAGTACAGTTTGACAGAATCCAGTAATCCAGTGGTGAAGTATCTTCTGAAGAAAGTTGCCAGCTGGTAGATGTAGTATTAAATCCAAGAATGTCTCTTCAGAAACAGTATCCCGTAGATTTATAATAAAATTTTCACTTAGAAATTTCAGCAGTCTCCAATAAAATATAATAAAACGCTCTGCAAAATTCAAATGGAGTAAAAATCCAAGAAGTATTGGCGCCACAGGTAATTTCCAAATAATCCAGTAGAATCCTGGCTTTTCACAAAATAATATTATTCTGTTTCACAGAAAATATAAATTCTCTTTTCCAAGACGAACAAATTCTCTTTAAAATTCTCTTTTGGAATCAATCTTCCAAATTCACAAAGAAGCACTGCTTCTATAATAAATGCACTGTTCTGAAACAATAATATTCTCCAATGGAAATAACTGAAGTGAGTCTTTTTGAAAGGCTTTCTAAGAATGAGTTTTTGAATTCTGTTGACAAACCTTTATATAGTAACCAGATAGAATGTTCCAGAAGATGAAAATTCTTCAATGTTCTAACAGTTTCTAGGGGATTCTGTTAAAGTTCAAGTAAACAAGGTCACTGACCTATTTAAACAATTAAACAATCAACAGCTATATGTACAATATATCAGTGTAACAAAGATGTAAACAAGGTCACTGAGTGCAAATGAGTTAGACCAGTCAGAAAATGCAGAAATAAAAAAAAAATATCTTTCTCATATAATTATCTACCAAGGATATATCAATCTCAATATAATATGGGGGCTATAACACACCCCGCCTTAAAAGAAAAAGTTTGAAGGTACTGAAAACTTTTTACATAATTTTAGCAGACTCTGACTGGTTTACAATACACACACACCATAATCTTCACAATTTTATTTTTTTTTTTTTTAATAAACATGTATACACTTGAAGTGAATAGAGACCGATCATATCATTTTAAATTAGGATATTCTGGAAAGAGCATCAGCTACAACATTATCTCTTCCCGAAATATGCCTAATCTCTAAATTATATTCTTGAAGGGCTAAACTCCACCGCAATAATCTTTGATTCTTGTTTTTCATTTTATTGATAAATGTTAAGGGGTTATGATCGGTGTAAACTGTAATTGGACATTGGGCGGTTCCTAGATACACATCAAAATGGGTTAATGCCAAAATTAGAGCCAAAGTTTCTTTTTCTACTGTAGAGTAATTCTTTTGATGTTTGAGAAATTTTCTGGAAAAATAACATACAGGGTGATCAATACCTTGGGAATCTTCCTGGGCAATATACCCACCTGCTCCATTGTCACTTGCATCTATAAATAATTTGAAGGGCTTTTCATAATTGGGACTGGCCAGAACAGGGGAATTATTTAATAAAGTTTTTATTCTGTTAAAGGATTTCTGACATTCCTCAGTCCAAACAAACTTAACCCTTTTGCTCAATAAAGTGGTCAAAGGGGAAACAACATCTGAAAAATTTAAACAAAATTTTCTATAATATCCAGCCATGCCTAAGAATCTCATGAGCTCTTTTTTAGAGCTTGGTACTGGAAAATTTACAATGGCATCAACTTTCGCCGCAATCGGCCTCACCTGCCCCTGCCCCACAACATGACCTAAATAATTTACAGTTGCTTTGCCAAATTCTGATTTTACCAAGTTAATAGTTAGGTTGGCTTGGGTCACTTTGTCAAAAAATTCTTGAATATGCTTTAGATGATCAGCCCAATTTGTATCTGTGTGTATAATAACATCATCAATATAAGCTTCACTGTGATCTAGGTCTGCAATTAAGTGGTTAACCATGCGCTGGAACGTTGCCGGAGAGTTTTTCATGCCAAAAGGGGTAACTTTATATTGATACAATCCAAATGGTGTAACAAAAGCAGATATTTCTTTTGCTTTTTCTGTTAAAGGGACTTGCCAATAACCCTTTAACAAGTCAAATTTTGTCACAAATTTAGCATGGCCAAGTTTGTCAATGCAGTCATCAATTCTAGGAATTGGATAATTGTCTGTTTTGGTGAGGCTGTTCACCTTTCGGTAATCCGTGCAAAATCGGTAACTGCCATCAGGTTTTGGGACGAGTATACAGGGCGAACTCCAGTTGCTATGGCTAGGTTCTATGATATCATTGTCCAGCATATACTGTATTTCCTTTCGCATGATCTCAGCTTTGAAAGGGTTCAATCTATATGGATGCTGTTTGATGGGATTTGCCTCTCCTACATCAACATCATGAAAAATAACAGATGTCCTACTAGGCACATCGGGAAATAAGTGTTGATATTTGAAAATTAAATCAACTAAATCTTTTCTTTGGTCAGGCAGTAAATAATCTGTTTTATTTTGTAGATCTCTCAGGACATCTGAGTTCTGTAACTTCAGAGGTACATTTTCGCCGCCTTCATGAATATCCTCTACAGGATTTTCCAGCTCATCCATGTGGGTGACTGTTGAGACTGGTAGAGAGTTTGGTTCTCTCTCATAATATGTTTTCAACATATTTATATGGCACAGCTGAGTATTTTTGAGTCTATCAGGAGTCTCAACAACATAATCAGTATCACTGATCTTGTGCTTAACAAAATAAGGGCCTGAATATCTTGCTTGTAAAGCATTGCCCTTTAAAGGGAATAATACTAACACCTTGTCCCCAGATTTAAAGGTGCGAAATTTCGCCTTTTTGTCATACCAGGTCTTCATATGACTCTGGGCTTTCTGTAAATGTTTATTTGCCATTTCTCTGGCCTGGTGCAATTTTTCCTTAAAACTGGACACATAGTCCAGGAGAGAAATTTCAGGTGGCTCTTCCTCGAGCCATTTCTCCTTCAAAGCAGTGAGTGGACCCCTCACTGAGTGTCCAAACACTAATTCAAAAGGGCTGAACCCCAGAGATTCCTGTACAGTTTCACGGACTGCAAATAAAAGGAGATGTACTCCTTCATCCCAATCCTTCTCATTATTCTCCCCATAGGCCTTTATCATGGTCTTCAGTGTTTGATGAAAGCGTTCTAGAGCTCCTTGACTTTCGGGATGATAGGCACTTGATGTGTACTGCTTAATTTTGAGCTCATACATCACCTGCTGAAAAATGTTTGACATAAAATTTGAGCCTTGGTCCGATTGCACTGACCTGGGTAGACCGAAAGTCGTGAAAAATTTTATCAAGGCCTTAACTATAGTCTTAGTTTTAATATTTCTTAGAGGAATAGCCTCAGGAAATCGTGTAGAAGCACACATGATGGTAAGAAGATATTCATTTCCAGATCTTGTTCTAGGCAATGGGCCAACACAATCAATAATAATTCTACTAAATGGCTCCTCAAAAGCAGGGATTGGTTGAAGGGGAGCAGGAGGAATCTTCTGGTTGGGTTTTCCTACAATTTGACAGGTGTGGCAGGTTTTACAAAATTCGACAACATCCTGTCGAAGCTTGGGCCAGTAAAAACATTGTTGAATACGAGAGTAGGTTTTCCTAACTCCCAAATGTCCAGCCATTGGATTTTCATGAGCCAGGCTTATTATTTCATTCCGGTATTTAGTGGGGACAACTATTTGATAAATAACCTCCCAATCACTATTGGAGGGTACTTCTGGTGGTGGCCATTTCCTCATAAGCACACCAGATTTTCTGAAATAACCGACAGGGGAGTTTTGGGCTTCAGCCTGTGTTAGAGCCTTTTCACGTGGCTCGGCAAGGTCAGGATCACTTTCCTGTTCCTGAATTAAAGATGTCCGGGAAATGACATTCAAGGAGGTCCCCCTATCACTCTCAGGTGTAGTGGCCTCTTTACAATGTCTGGACGAGTCATCACTTTGACTCAAAAAAGTCTGAGACAAATCAATGTCTTCAGAATCCGTAATTCTGTGACAGTTCTTATCCTCAGCTTTGCTGTTTAAATCAACACAATTGAGGTTGTTATCAACCTCAGTTTTCTTTGCCATGGACCGAGTCACAGCACATGCTGGAAAGGCAAAAGGAAAACATTCCTTCAAATTAATAATACTTTCATCTGTGCTCGGCTTATCCACCACTTGAGGTTCTACAGTGACTTTGTCACCAGCTAAGTCATTTCCCAATAATAAAGAAATACCTTTTACAGGTAGAGTAGGTCTGATTCCTACTGTCACAGTCCCATTTACTAAGCTACTTCTTAAATTTATTTTATGAAGTGGGACCTTTAAAGAGTTTGACTCAATACCTGATATTAGAACTTGTGCCCCTGTAGCACTTTCTTCAGAAAATGGCAAAATGCCTTCTAACATTAATGACTGAGTAGCTCCTGTGTCTCTCAGTATTTTTATTGGTAAGGAACAGTGCTTATCCCCATCAAGGGAAACAAAGCCTTCAGAAATGAATGGCTTATAATTTTCTAAAGCATCTTGCTTTATAACATAATTTTCAGGGCATGGAGCACATGCTAGTGCATTCTGTGAAGTTGAGGACTCATTTTTCCTTTTTAACAGCCAGCAATCAGATAATAAATGACCTGGTTTCTTACAATAATTACAAGTTTTACTTGAACTGTTGGGTCGTAATGGTGTGGGACTGGCATTAGATGGCTTATTCTCATTAGGCTTCCTATTAAATTTGGGTTGTGAAAAGTTTGGAGGATTGGAAGGATGATTAGAAGGATGAGTTTTATCTGAAGTAGGTCTAGGTCCACTTTGGAAAGAATTCTTGTGAGGCCAAAAATTTGTGGAGTTACGACTCATTTTATGAGTTAGGGCATAGTCATCTGCCAGTACTGCTGCTCTATTTAACGTGTCAACTTTTTGTTCATCCAGGTGGGCCTTTATATCTGAATGTATCTTTCCTTTAAACTCCTCAATCAGCATCATTTCCTTTAATTTTGTAAAATCTTTACCTATTTCTTTTGAGTGGCACCACCTGTCAAATAAATTTTGCTTTTCTCTGGCAAATTCCACATGAGTTTGATTTTCATTTTTATAATAATTTCTGAATTTCTGCCTATAGGCCTCTGGAACAAGTTCATATGCCTTAAGTATTGCCTCTTTAACAGCGTCATAATTGTTGCTTTGCTCAGAAGATAGAGCGGAATAGATTTCTTGGGCCTTCCCTTTCAAAACACTTTGCAATAGCAAAGTCCAGACATCCCTTGGCCACTCTAAACTTGTTGCCACTTTTTCAAAATGTAAAAAATATTTATCAACTTCTTTTTCTTGAAAGGGGGGAACTAGCCTAATATGTTTAGTTGTATCAAATCTACTTGGGGAAATTACATTTGAGCCTTGACGCTGTGATTCTAATTCTTTTATTTTTATTTCCTTTTGAATTTCTAATTCTTTTAAGTGCATTTCTTTTTTAGTTTCTATTTCCCTTAATTTTAATTCCCTATCCTCCTTTTCTTTTTGAGCCTGAATTTGTATTTGTTCCCTTTCTTTTTGAGCTTCTAATTCTTTTAATTTTAATTCCCTGTCTTCTTTTTCTTTTTGAGCCTGAATTTGTTTTTGTTCCCTTTCTTTTTGAGCTTCTAATTCTTTTAATTTTAATTCCCTGTCTTCTTTTTCTTTTTGAGCCTGAATTTGTTCCCTTTCTTTTTGAGCTTCCAATTCTTTTAATTTCATTTCATTTTCCTGCCTTTTCATTTCTTGTTGCATTTCTAATCTCTTTAGTTCCAATTCTAACTTTTTAAGTTCAAGAGCATCAGTAGGTTGTGGTTCAGCGACAGGTGACCCAGACTGAGGCAAAAGACCCTCCTCAATATAATGATTAACAATGAGCTGTTTAAGTTTATGCTTGTTCAGACCAGGGGTGGCAGGTAATTTTAGATACTGAGCAAGTTGAAATAAATCCTCCTTCTTAAGAGATTCTAAAAGGGCCAAACTAGGAGATCTTTCAAATTCAGAAATAAATTCTGTCACAATAAATACCATGATGAAAAGGTTTGCTGGTTCTCAGAATATAAATAATGAATTAAATGATACTGAAATTTTCTAACAAAATTTAAATATTTTGAAAGTGAGCCAAAATAATAATTGCAATTTGCAATTTTCTCGTTATCTAATATTCAATCTCGGCAATGAGCCCCCAATTTCTGTTACGGTGTGGAATTATTAATGATATTGGTAACAGAAAGAAATCTGAGAATCAGCAACAAAACTATGAATTTAACTATTATGAAATTTAATTAAAAAGAATTAATTTATATAAAAAAAATGATACAAAGATCTTTTCCACTAATTGGTTTACAGAAAATAAAAACAGTGGTACTTATCAATTATTGAATTAGTCCAAAGTACAGTTTGACAGAATCCAGTAATCCAGTGGTGAAGTATCTTCTGAAGAAAGTTGCCAGCTGGTAGATGCAGTATTAAATCTAAGAATGTCTCTTCAGAAACAGTATCCCGTAGATTTATAATAAAATTTTCACTTAGAAATTTCAGCAGTCTCCAATAAAATATAATAAAACGCTCTGCAAAATTCAAATGGAGTAAAAATCCAAGAAGTATTGGCGCCACAGGTAATTTCCAAATAAACCAGTAGAATCCTGGCTTTTCACAAAATAATATTATTCTGTTTCACAGAAAATATAAATTCTCTTTTCCAAGACGAACAAATTCTCTTTAAAATTCTCTTTTGGAATCAATCTTCCAAATTCACAAAGAAGCACTGCTTCTATAATAAATGCACTGTTCTGAAACAATAATATTCTCCAATGGAAATAACTGAAGTGAGTCTTTTTGAAAGGCTTTCTAAGAATGAGTTTTTGAATTCTGTTGACAAACCTTTATATAGTAACCAGATAGAATGTTCCAGAAGATGAAAATTCTTCAATGTTCTAACAGTTTCTAGGGGATTCTGTTAAAGTTCAAGTAAACAAGGTCACTGACCTATTTAAACAATTAAACAATCAACAGCTATATGTACAATATATCAGTGTAACAAAGATGTAAACAAGGTCACTGAGTGCAAATGAGTTAGACCAGTCAGAAAATGCAGAAATAAAAAAAAAATATCTTTCTCATATAATTATCTACCAAGGATATATCAATCTCAATATAATATGGGGGCTATAACACTGTGTCATCTTGTGGGTTAAGAGGGAGTGGTCTGTTGTGCGTGGTCCTGGTGGAACTATGCTCTCATGGATGGCGAAATTAAGGTTTCTCAGATTGGAATGGGTTTCAGCCGGTGAGAACATAGGGGAACAATCAATCTTATGGGACAGGATGTCCTGTATTACTGTCGGTTCATGAGTTGACGTTGGTGGTAGGGGTCACAAGTGCTGGAGGTGTGGGGGGGGGGGGGGGGGGGGTTCTCATGTGAGCGAGTGAGAGTATGTGATCAAAGAGGATCGTTTGGTTAATTGAGGTACCATGTTGCAGCTGGTTAAGGGTGGCAGTAAACGACGTTGATGTGAATCGGGTTCAAGTTGTCCTTCTATATATGCGCGGGACTGTATACATTACCATTGGAGTTGTCACTTTTGGGTATGTCCCTGGAGGAGTGTGAAAGGTGTATGGACTGCTGAGACTTGTCGGGCGACAGGTCAATGTTTTCATTACTACATGTCACTGGGTTTTGTGTGGAAACAATGTTAGTCATGCCCATCCTGACATGTTTGGGATTCACAGGAGGGGGATTTTATTCGCCTCTTGGGCTCAATGTTATGGGTTTCAATTTGGGTGTGTAATTGTGAGAACGGCTCCTGGGTGTCAGGAGATTGCTGGGTAATGACCATAAAATCACGGTTTTGTCTAGCATCTGCAGCCTTATACTAGGCAAGCCCTTTTCTAACACTGACGTTGGTAATACGCGAGGTCCTTAATCACTCGTCCGGAAGCAGTATCCGCAGGAGGTAACTAGTTACGCCTAATCCAGACTTTTCAAACCAACGAGAGGAAAGGGAATCCTCGGGTAGGTTTATAGCTGTCGCTGATGTAGGGTTATTATACATCGGGTAGCACCGTCGAATTACTTGAGATTTGCTCGGTCAAAATGGACGCGGGAATGGGGTTAAACTTATGCCGTATGTCTCCGTCAACAAAGTGGATAGTGGGTGAAAAATCAACCAAGGGAGTGGGGATGAAATCTTTCCGCGTGGGGATGAGGGAGCTATTTGGTATTTTCGGGGTCTGTGTCTTGTAATGTAGTGAGTAAACTTTGTGAGTTAATGGGAAACCTAGGAAGGACGTCATAGTCACGTGACCCGGTTACGCCAAGTTAGTCACATGACCCAGCTACGTCAAGTTTGGTTGATGTGCTAGTCCTCGTCAGCGGTCATTTTGTGGCGTCATTTCATAGTGATACGTGGTCTTAGTGCGCATGCGCAGCTCGTGTTGTTAGGGTGATACGCTGTTCCGTCGGGCATTTTGTATACTGGCTTTCCTCAAATGCCTAAATGAGTCGAAGAAAGTATGTTCGAGTCACTCGAACGAGCAATTGTTCTATAGCTCATTTGCTCGATGGGATTCGAGTCGCTTGAGCAATGACTTTTCAGTAACTCTTCGATGGATTCGTGGCTATAAGAATCATATAGGCTTTCGTTATACACACTGAAGATAACTATGCATACATGTTATGGGAAACCAAGCACTGGTGATTATAAGACTTGGACGAGGGAACGAACTAGAGCTAGTTTGGGCTAGACATACTGCTAGTGTTAGAGTAGTATCTGTAATAGACACAAAAATAGGGTTCTTGGAAAATCTGGACCAGTACTTTAGTGTAATAGAACATACTCTCGATCCTATAGCACTACGTGCTACTACTAAAAAACCCTAGATGGGGAGTACAAGTCCGTTACGGTTGTTTAGGGCGCATTTTGGTGATTTGGAGGGATTGCCGGCTTGTTTGTGGTAATTCTACAAAGTAAAACTACTCTTATACAAAGGAACGTACCTGTTATTGAAAAAAGAAGGATTCGTGAGGAATCCATATCAAATAGTCATTTTGGTTGGTTTGGATGGATTGGTGGGTCTTTCTGGGTAATCAGATTTACTCCTATTCAAACGAACAAACCCTCTGCACATACCCCGTCTTGGTGTAGGCCATTCAGGCTCATAGCAACCACATGCTACCTTAGAAACCAAGATGGCAGCCTCCATCAGACAAAAATGTCCGACAGAAGTACTATCACCTTAACAACACGCTCTGTGCATGCGCACTAAGACCACGTGTCACTATGGAGATGACGTCACAAGATGGCCGCTTCCGCGGGCTACCATGACAATCTAACATGAGTTAAATTGGGTCACATTACTGTGACATCACTTCTTAGGTCCCCTCACTAGGTCCCCCCAATGTGGCAAATAAGGCCAAGTGGCCGAAAGCTCCAGTTACTGATTGATTTTATTATATAAAATGTCACACTATCTACCTACCCACTGAAAAATGTTGCAGACTGAATGGGAACATAGTTTATTTAGTGGCCAAAAAGCCCTCGGGGATTGAAATTTTTTTTCCAATTTTCCCGGGGATACTCCCCGCCGCCATCCATAATTCTATTAGCATCCCATCTTAGGTGTTGGGCATATATGACGCCCCTTGCTAAAGTATATCCAGAGGGGAGACTCCTTTGAGCCGCCACTGGACCCAGTGGAAGTAACACAGGTATGTAGAAATATTAGACAGTCGAGATAATAATTCATAGCTTAGGGTTTTTAAAAATTTCGTTATAATTAACTGCAGTAATGGTGTATGTTTGTAGGGATTTATCCAAACGATGTATCGAACTCAGAAATAGAGACAATCAAAGGTAAAAAAAACCGTTACAGAAAGAGTCATGGGGATTGTAACCAAAATTGGCGAGAGTAGGTCAAAAGAAAGAGGTCTTTGTGTGACCTGCGTGACAAAGAGAAGACAGGTTTTGAAGAGTACCTTGACAATGGCACCATTGTAAGGGGGGGGGGGGGGGGGTGGGGGGGGGGGGGAGTGGTCACTGTTGTTCAAGCTGAGGTCGCGATCACTGGAGATTAGGGAGAATTGGGAAAGACGGTGGAAAAGGAGAGCCAAATGTGTAACTTGGGCGAAGTGGTGACCTTGGAATACATTTTATTGGGAAGCCCAAAATCTCAATCTTCTAGATCAAAATTCACTGGGAGTAGTATAATGAGGACGTGGGATGGGAGAATAAAGGACGTGGTTAGTGGTTGACACAAATGCGATGGTTAGTATGCTTATTGGAGGGATTGTGAAGAATGGGGGTACAGAGTGTCTTCAAGCAGTTCGTCTCTGTATTGGGAGGAAAGAAGCGTGGGAATCGGGAGGCAGTTGGAAGCACATGGGTAACCAAAACCTTCTCAACTGAGAACCACGGCAAATCAGCGGCCAGCCAAACTGTTATTAATAGTATATCGACCCACGTGAATAGTGTTAAAGCCTCATCCATCTGTAGGGTTCGATCCTCTAATGCTATGGGCACACAGGCCTTACATTACACGTATTTACTCCAGCTGAATCCCGAGAAGCATATAATGTTTTATTGCAGTTGACTGATACCAGACGAGAACGCTCGAACACATTCAGCCAGGCACCTCTACAAAAGCGATCGTCTTTTCTTCCAATTACAAGGTTCGAAAGGTAATCTGGGTTCTCTAGAAACCCTCAAGCGGATCAGATTTTTAAAAATGTTCCCGGGGAGGGTTCCCTTAATCCCACAAGTAGGAGAAGACACGCTCACGAACATCCACACCAGGGCTAAGCACGTAGTTACTTTTCGGGCAAAATCTTCCAGCCCCTCCCCCCCCCCTCCCGCAGCCATGGAAAAAAAGTTGGCCCGTTGGTCTATATACGCCTGTGCTGGGTATAATCAGTGAAGTCGAAATATGATTAATATTATATAAATTCTCTTATCAACTTTTCCTAGTGATTTCTCCCTCAGATTTATCAGGTGCTTGCTGAGAAATGGCAGGGGTGGGGGGGGAGGGGGGGGGAGGGGGGGGGGGGGGGGGGGGGGGGGGGGGGTAGGGGGGCAGCATGATCACGAAGTGACGTATTCGTGACGCCCCCCCTCCCCTCCCCTACAATTTTCCAATAAGCTTTCTAGTGATTATACGCATTCGTCAGGGTTGTATTCGAAGATGCCAATTCTCTCGTGCTATTAGTTATATACCGTACTTTCTTAAAAGAAAATTGGTTACTTGGACTTGTGTCGGGTTATAGCGACAACGGCACCGTGTGAAAACGGCACCTGGAGTAAACGGAACCGAGGTGAGCGAAAACGGCACCAATTGATTGTGGCGAGAACGGCACCAGTTCCGATGGCGAAATTAATTCATTTAAATTCTGCCTAAACCGAGTATTTAGCCTATGGTTCTCTAATAAATTGTGGAAAACTGAGCAGTTAAAAATGAGAGGATACATCTCCCCTCCCAACTATCTCATGGTTTTCTTGTTTAGCAGTGACTTCTAAACATTAAAAGCACTAACACCCCTCCCCCAACCCCACCCTTTCCTCGGCCCTGGAATCTATCCAACCTGGATTCACGATACACCTCCTTCTTTATTATTTGACGCAAAAATCAGAATCTTGTGTGTGTGTGGGGGGGTGGGGGGGGGGGGGGGTGGGGGGGTGGGTGGGTCCGAATTCAAAGGACGTGCCAAGGTAAAAAATTAAAACAAGGTCTTTTAGGCCATATTTGGATGGGGGCAGTCCAAACCCAAGAAATCCGGACTCCCGTGCCAAACCGAAAGTAACGGGTACCGGATTTCACACGGTGCTGTTTTCGCCTGTACCCGTGTCACTGTCACACAAACAAAGCCTAAATGGAGGTCTGTAGCAACATACTGAGGGCAGTTGTCGGCAAGACATGACAAATTTGGAAAACTGGTACGGCACGTATTAATAAAATAATTTGCGTCACGACTACAATACATGTATATTTTATTTATTCACTAATTCACTAACGCGTTTTGAACAAGACTTGAGTTTTATTTTGAACCATCATCACGACGAACTGATATTCTAACTTCGTCAAAACACGCCTTCTGCAAAGGCAAGCCGTGAAAATTCAAATTTACCTGTTCTCAAATGGACGGTCCCAGTTACGTCACTTGTGCATTGTTGCAAAATGGACGCTCTTCCGAAAATACACACAAATTCCCATAGAGAATTAAAAAATTCGTTCATATAATTTTCGAGCGAGCTAAAATCACAGAAACGTAACGACGGCGAAGTTAAATATATTACACGTAATCGGGAGCTGAAAACTAAAAGATATTTTCTTGATTTTGTATTATTCCAGAGTTTATTTACCATTGGGGGGTCATGGAAAGGACAATAGGAAACGTACTTTCGATTCTCATTTAACTGTCTAGTTCAATGCCGACACAACCACAAGGATACCGCGTCTTGCTGTATCTGAAGTTTGTTACTTTACTGTAATGATGGCGTTACATTCTTTAGACTTTATCTAATTATTAACAAAAAATAATAAGGGTCGGGGGAAAACTGAGCAATGGGAAAGTGTCCCTAAAAGGGATCCCCTGCCCCCCTATAGCAGAATCCTTGCATTAAACCCCAACAAAGAAGTAAACCAAACCATTCATCCATTACATACCTTACAGATAGTAGGACTGCTGTAACAATCAAGTTTTAAACTGATTAATTGCCACCATTAATCAAAGTTTACTAGTTAATTAATAGTCATTGCACATAAAATTAATAAATAATCTTTAATAAGGCCATACAAAGTTGATTGTCTGTTTCTCAGGCCATTTTTTCCAAAAAAGCATGCGGGCAGACGGGGTTTTTTTTTTCTTTTTATTTTCTTCCCGAGAGGTTGTTTGTGGTAATTTGAACCCCCACCCAAACGCCTGGTGGACCACGAAAAATTTCGCAAATATATTGGTTGTTCACCGTAGGGGTGTTGGGTCATATATGAAGTGGGGTTTCATTGTTTGTTTTTTCAGTGAAACGTGAAAATTATAACACAGGACGAAATGCCTCGTGGGTGAAACATCTTGGGTTGAAACGTCTCTGGGACAAATCAAATGTCGAAGTGCCAACTTTCAAAGATTTATTTTACCAAAAAAGAAAATCCTTTCACAACCTGCCTAATAAAATCGTGAATCGCAAATTTTTCTCCATTACATTCAAAATTGTCACAACCCATTTGAACGGGCAGTTCATCCATAAATCATATTTTTCGGAAATCTGAAAATGAAATACAAAACGAATGTTTGCGTGTTTTTATTATCCAATTCGACCGCACATACCTGCCTATATGCGATTTATTTTCAACTATGACTGTTACTTTTATATCAAGTAACGGTTACTATTAGTTATCCAATTATCCTGCATCTCAAATGCATTTATTTAAATTAACTGGGAAACTCGTAATGGTTTCAAATAAAAGTACACAAATTCCCATTGACGGCCATTTACAATACAAATGTTACTAAAAATAAATGCCAGGAGACTGTGTTCCATTCAACATAGCACCTGACTTTGCAGACTTTCTGAGGGTTGGTGCGAATCAAACATGGTGCGAATCGACCATTCCCCTTTCTGACTGTTTGTTGTCAGACTGAAAGACACCTTCCTTCTTGCTGTCATTATGACTTACCTTTTACAGAATAAAACACTTTCTGTCGTGAATATTGCTAAAACCCACCCACTTTATTAAAGCATGATGTAGAAAAAGCTTGAAGTGTGTTAATTTAAAATTTTGCGAACGCATCGCTATCAATTTACCGAAATGAGCACAATATCTCAAATTTTTTTTGAAGATTTTTTGGTGTCATAAAAAGGTTGCATGCACACCAAACATGACCATGCATGCGGGCCTGAGAAACAGAGGTTCTTTTTTTTTATTGCCTAATCATACTCACAAATTTAAACCGACAATGTAAGAATATGTTATACACTTCTGTGTTGAAGTAAAATGGAAAGACTAAATATATTTGTAACAGTCATAACAGATATTTCTCTCAAAGCCTTTAATATAAGCATTTACTTAACTACCCCTTAACAAGATGTACATGTAACCAGTAAAAAATTCTGTTTATCGCTAGAGCATAAGAAATTCACCAAAATTTTGTGTTAAATAACCTTGTATAACTGAAAATACATATCTGAATATTTTGAGTGTATAGGTCGTTGTTCATTTAACAGTGTTTTGTTTTATTACCTGATAACATCTGGCACACTTTTAACCAACTCAACAAGAGACTCAAAACCAAGAGATCGATAGTTCAGCTTTTTTTGCATCAGTTTCTTGAAGTCTCTTTCAAATTCTGGTAATAAAGTACCACCCGTTTTTGACAACAATACTGCTCTCATATCTCTTTTCAAGCCTTCGGGCACACTTCGTTCTTTCTCCATCTTGAACTTATATTGCTGGAATACAAAAAGAATGAATCAGCCAGACACCTACAGTAAAGGAAGGGTTTTTTACTAGTACATCATGATGACAGGACACATCTAGCTTTTCTACCCACTAAATATTCACCATTTTTGGTAACAAAGCACTAGAAGCAGGCTAGGAAATTTGAGGCAAACGGTCATTCAGTTTGCTTGAAGGCTGATGGGCTGATTCAGGAGAGGATGTACCCAGCGCACACGCCTCATATTTTTTGTATTTTAGTTTTTTTTTCATGCTCCAATACCAAGGGACATGATATTATTGGGGATAAAACATGAACATTCACTAGCTTTGGTAGTGGATGTCCATGTTTTATCACCGATAATACCGTACCCCATGAATCCTGCTAAAGGCCTAGCTCCTAAGTGGGTCTCAAGTGAACCAAGACCAAATGGCTTCTCTTCTTCAAAATTTGAATGCTGGAATATACTGGTTGGAAAACAATGCAACCATGTGCAAAGAAGCCAATGCAGGGCCACACTGACCTTCCATGTTCAAACATTTTCCCACCAGACAAACAGGACCCCGCTGACAAAAGTAGGATACCCCAATATCAGGCAGAAGAATTTCATAGATTTTGAAATCTGGTGCAGTTATTCAGTTAACCAAAAGTTGGTGAAGTGCCTCCAATTTGCAAAATAGTTATTTGATCAATTCATTATATCTTGTTCAATGCTGACACATTGACAATGCCGAAAAGATGTAACGGATCAAATTGTTTGAACATATTTTCTGAGAGGAAAGGAACACCGGAAAACTGGTCATAAAATCAAAATCTGAAATTAATGAATGCTAATGGTTTATCACTTTGAGAGGTTACATATTGTTAAGAGTGCATTCAAAAATTTGTAATAGAAGGAAGCTACTGGAAATGAACACATGTAGTTCAAAGTATTTGATAGTTGTAGTTGCATGCCACGAGAGATCATGAGTATTATGATACATATCGTATCTTGCAGATTGAATTGTGAAACATATCGTATTGTATTGGAAGCATACATGTAGTGTTGCAGCCTTGATAAGGCTTAGCTGGATTGATAGAATAGGAAAGAATAATTAATATTTAAACAGTTTTTACAGCAGTTCCAGATCACTTTGTACATAGTGGTGGCTACTATTTCAATCAAGACATTTTGTGACTCACGTTTTGTATGTAGTTGGTGCTTATTACCTTCTTAAAAACCACAAACAATATTATTAGAATATCCAGACTGCAAGTGCCTGTATTGTACAGAAGCATGATTTATTGAATTGCGACAGTTGCGGATCATTTCCAGGCCTTTAAATTCATTTATTTTGGGACACCGTTTTGCCATAATTTGGGGACATTAAAACCAGAAATAACAGTTTTATCCTGTTCTATTTTATTGTCATGCCATTCTTTGTGTTTCTATGGTCATATGAAGATGGAAGTTATTCTAAAATGCAGAATAGGCCCCAGAGAATTTATATATTTTTCTTGATGCCTTCACACCTCTAATTTGGGGACACCTTAAAAGGTGTGAAATTGGGGTAATCTAATTTATCTTACAAGTATACCTACTAGCTCATGCCAGTCTTCAGTAATGTCAGCATCCAAGCCCACAAGCAGACCTCAGAATTCTACCTTCATTTTGGTTGGTGGGGGGGGGGGGGGGGGGGGGGGGGGGGAGGGGGGGATATAGTTCACTGTTTCATGTACACATGTAATTTTCAGTGTTAGTTAAGCTTTGTTTCCAGATCAGCCATTTGGGATGGGGTTAATATTCTTTCAACTCATTCATTTTTCAGTTTAAGAAACATGACCCCCATAGAATATCAATGTATCCAAATAAATTTGGTCCTTTTTAAGAGTCTAGCTCTCCGCGTAGTTCAGCGATCGGAACATAGTGGCTACCCCTCTACATTCAGATTCTTACCATTCAGTCCTACAGAAAAAGTTCCCATCAAGTTTTTATGGGAACTCAAAACTCGAAATTAGGAATATATATCAAACTTTCGCCCTTATTACCGGCTGCAACCGATAGTACACGTATTTCCTTACATTTTTGCAGAGTCTCTTGATCCAAACTATGTTTTATCCTTTAATTATCGATAAATGAATACTGACGAAGTGTCAACGAATATTTCGAAATCATGTTTTTGTATAAATATAAAACAGTAAAAACAATAAACCGGAAATGGCACCAAAATGAATAGACCTTTTCATCGATGATAAAATATTGTTCCACCCGCTCGACGTATTTCAACCAGTCCTGGTCCTCCTTAAATTCATCCAGTCTACCAAGCAGGCCGGCCATTTGAGGAGAGCTATTGCTCCGGCTCTCCTTGGCTCCCCTCAAATCAAATTAGGGAGGGCCATAATTGCCCTCCTTGAACTGTAATGGCTCTCCTCAAACTTTCAATTCCCTTATTAAAAACCGTGTATAATTAATATAAGTGTGGAATAGCTCCCCTGAAACAGATTTAGGGGAGCCTACGGCGGCTCCCCTGGATTTTTCAAAAGGCCAGGCCTGACCAAGAATAGGCATTGTAAGTCTAATAGAATTGGAATCAGTCCCTAAATAAGTTGAGCAATATTCAATAGCACTATGGCCCTCATAGGGGTCAAGCGCAATGTCCCCAACAATACAGCACACCGCAGTCAGAAATGTCACGAACATAGGTGATATCATTTACACCACGTGCGAATCTCTAAAAGACATTTCAAAATTTGTGTGGATTCTAAGCACAGCCCATCGCCAAGTATTATATTCTTGTTCTATAGGTGAATTCATGGTAATTCATAGAGTAATGAAGTCTTAACATCTTCAAATCATTAAGTTTATTTTTCAACCATGTTGACATTTCCGGGCCCAGTCACAACATGGACACTCGTCCAAGACCCGCCCTTATTAAAAATTATGTATGACGTCAGTACACAAATATAAAAATACCACACTGTACTAGACCCCAGTGGATTTTGGTACATTTTATATTGTAGCAGAACCTCTCAGCGGTCCGTTGTTTCACCCAATTACACCCAATTAATACTGAATTAATAAAAACGTCCAAAAATTGTTTTTTGGGGTGAATTCTAGGAACAAGACTATAATGTGCCGATCGAACCCTTTACTTCGTCGGACAGTTTCAGATCGTTCAGTGTCTGAGTAAAGAATGTCTATATTGATATATTTAGTGTGACCAGGCAGACAGCAGTCATTTAATATGGGAGCTTCTGTAAATAATGTTATTTTTCTGTACAATAAACCCCTGTGTATGTGCCCTGCTGTATGTGCTCAAATCGTTATTTGTTAAGGTTTACATTTTATGAAATAAATTAATAAAAGAAATGGTTGTTCTTGTTTCTCCAATACACTGATAGGGATGTCTCCCTAAAGGCACTAACACCGGTCCGTCGTTTCACTCAATTACACCAAAGTAAACCCAATTAAACACAATTAACACCCAATTAATACCCAATTAATAAAAAAGTCAAAAAATTGTTTTTTGGGGTGAATTCTAGGAAGAAGACTAGAGTGCGTCGATGGAACCTGTTACTTCGTCGGACAGTTTTGTTTTGAATACACAATATCTCAATATCTGCACTCTCCCCAAACTAACTGAACGATCTCTACCTGTCCCGACTTATAGTATTTTCCAAAACATACTTGGCGTAAGACTATATCGAGTATCTCCTGTTCTGTTTGTTATTCAATTATAATCAACCACTCAAATTAAAGAATAGATGAAGGAGAAAATTTTCGCATTATTACCTTATCGGTGGGTCTTCATTTTCCCTTGATTTCACTCGAAAGCTCACTGTTGTTGTCATTTTACGCCAGCAGCCGACATGTTTGTTTACCAATGACGTAACGGATAACATAATATATTTTTACCTGAGGGTTTCGAGGTTGTTGCAAGGAGTTGTGTTTTGATGGATTTGGATACAGATCAAAACATAAATCTGAACCGTTCCACAACATTGGTACGTTTGTTGCGAAATTCGGGCCCAAGTGAAACTTACGATCACAAAGTGATGACTGTTTCTGTAAAATTAATATATGGGGTTTATCCCCTAACTGAACAATCTCTACCTGTCCCGACTTATAGTATTTTCCAAAACATACTTGGCGTAAGACTATATCGCGTATCTCCTGTTCTGTTTGTTATTCAATTATAATCAACCACTCAAATTAAAGAATAGATGAAGGAGAAAATTTTCGCATTACTACCTTATCGGTGGGTCTTCATTTTCCCTTGATTTCACTCAAAAGCTCACCGTTGTTGTCATTTTACGCCAGCAGCTGACATGTTTGTTTACCAATGACGTAACGGATAACATAATCTATTTTTACCTGAGGGTTTCGAGGTTGTTGCAAGGAGTTGTGTTTTGATGGATTTGGATACAGATCAAAACATAAATCTGAACCGTTCCACAACATTGGTACGTTTGTTGCGAAATTGGGGCCCAAGCGAAACTTACGATCACAAAGTGATGACCGTTTCTGTAAAATTAATAAAATATGTCGGAAAATAACTATTGAGGCTTTCTAAATAAAATTTTGAAGTTCACACTGATAAATTTTGTAACAGCTTTAGAAACATTGTGCACGAAAGCAGACTTGTGATTTAATAATGCTTTTCTGCCGAAAATTCCTTTTCAGTGAAAATTCTTTAGTAGAGTCGAAGTTTATCGCCGATTGGGGTGGGGATAAACCCCATATTTTCAATATATGGGGTTTATCCCCACCCCATTCGACGATAAAACACCGATTTCAACAGGTTTCTGATTGAAGACCAAAACACTGATTTCAACAGATTTCTGATTGAAGAACCAAATTATGTACCGTTTTTAGTTAGTTAGTTATTGGTGTTTACAGCCACATATTTATGCACAATGGCTAATCATGACCACGACATTTTTACGGATGGAGGAAGCCGGATTACCCGGAGAGAACCATCGAACAATGGCAAGCAACTCATTGTAACTCCACACAAGCAGGGTAATAACATTGGTTGAAGACAGGTGCCTTAGTACACAACGCCACCATGCCCCAACGTGGGCAATGGGGTGAAGTGTCTTGCCCAAGGACACAACCCGGTTGCCGCAGGTGGGGTTCGAACAGAGTACCTCTCGACTTGCAGCCTGCACCCCTACCAACTGAGCCACCACGCCCAGATGTAACGTTTTTTTGCATCCAACGCGGATTACCTATCGAAAAATCAAGCTCTAAAGTATGTTGCTGTCAGAATACTGGCTTTTACTTCCATTTCGCCAAATTTACCAACATGAAACCTAAAACAACCCCCACCCCCCAACCCCCCCCCCCCCCCCCCCACCTGAAGTCCACTCCGGCACTGTCCTGTCCTTGAACTGCGTAGAATATCATTAAGTCAAGCGAATCGCATTGAAATCAAGTTTGGGGAAATGGGGCTAACCATCTTTGGTTTATTGCATATATGTGTCTTGCAAGGAAACAGATTCAAGACAGTATGGGGTTGAGATAGCTGGCGGCAGATCCTCGATCTGGCATCACTGACTGTGTACACGATGCTCACAAAAATGCACTCCACCTCTCCAAGTGACATATAGACACACGTTCCAATTTTTCTCGGCCAGTGAATTTATAGCCCATACTCTTTGAAGTCTGGGCAGAGCATATAACTTGAACTAAATTTTAAAAGATTAACATGGCTATTCAGGACGTGTCATGTTTCGACCCCCTCCCCTCCCCCACCCGTCCGAACCAGTTCAATAACATTGAACTTGGACTTCGCCAAAGTAATTCGCGTTCGTTTTTTTACATATGTTTTGGGTCGTCGGCCTTTAATACCATTCAAATAATCGTTAGAAAAAAAATTGTAACATACTTCGCGAGGGTAGGTTAATTTTAGGCTTGTAAAACTTACCGTAAGTAGTTTTCAGTGTGCGTGGATTATCTCTCTTCCACATTACTAAGAGGAAAAGTTACAACGTCTCAGTTATAGCTCAAAGTTTTAAATTTACAAACAAAATCTTCAAATATGAAGAAAAAAAGAATATATACATGTAAATCGAATGCAAAGTCACATAGCCGAGGCAAGGGGTGAGATATTCCGTCATGGCCTGCATGTATCTTTTCATCTTCCACCAATTTTGGGAGCCAGAAATAAGCTTTTTAAAAGCAAATGTTTTTTTTATATTTAGAGAGGGGAAACACGAGATTTTACCACCCCTCTTGGTCACAGGGAATTCAGCTATAATCATTGGTACATGTATGTCGTAAAAACATCACGTTTCTCGATGACGTGTGCGTTCGTTGTCGCGGGAGTGCCCCCCCCCCCCCCCTCCCCAAAGTAAAATCAACTTCTAGAAATTTCGAATCACTATTTGACTAACAGCTGGAACCTTCACATACTATGGTAGAAATCGTGAAATACCTCTTGGAATGCAACGCAAACAGACAAAATTACATCCTGCATGTGCAGGAGGTGGGAAGTAAATTCAAGAGGGGCAAAGTTTGGATCGGAGGTAGGGGTTGTCTAAAACAACTGGGTTTTTTTCAGCCCAGTATCTATATTTTTTATTTGCAACCCCACCTCCTTCTCTAGTCTAAGTTGAATTTTAAAAGTTATTTCAAATTGAGAACCAGTCTTTCTCAAATTTGTTCAATCTGCGCCAAATTTCATCCACTATGCCTGAAACGAGCAGATGAGGAGGCAAATATTCTAATCTATTTTACTAGTATACCATCAACTCACAGTGGATAAGTCGTCATAAGTGGAAAATACAGAAACCGAAAGTTGGAACTCGCGAGGCGGAGAATAATTTGCTCCACCCATTGGGAGTGGTCTGTTTGAGTGGGTTCAGGGGGCGACCAGAGGCCCCCCCCCCCCACCCCCCAAAAAAAGAGGTGAAACGGTAAAACAATTGAGAGAAGAAAAGGAAGTATGCCAAAAAAGAAGGCGGACTGTTTTTATATGGGCTTACGAGCCTCATCGTTCGGACGCGGAACACCGACATTTTCTGTCCGATGCCGATTGGATTCGCGGCAGCAAATTCAGTTTCGTACGCAACCGCACGCATGTGCCGATGTCAATGAGTTCCTAAATCAGTTTTCTCTCTGACAAATGCTTCCGGTAAAAATAACACATCGGACCCCAGATCTCTTGCCGCAACTGCAGACATATGCGCTTAGCTTCACTTACAAGCCACCCGGAACGCGCTGCATGACGCAGACCAATATGCCCAGGTTTTGAATTTGAATTCGAGAGTGAAACAAAGTTAAAGGTATCACGGAACTAAATATTTTCCCACATGCGACAACAGTAACGTTCAGGCGAAAAAACATGATCGCACCACTTTAATTTTGCCATTCAAATATCTTTGTCAAGTATAGCCCTTCAGACAATTTTTTCTCACCCGAGAACAGGGGGCATGCAACAAATAAGAGAGAAAAACTGACACGAAAGGAAGTACTGGTCACGTGCATTTTTCAGGCAATTCCCTACAAAAACACACAAAAAGTAAATTGTATTTTTTTAGGTCTAAGAGTCATCAAATCACCCTCTTTTTATCAGGCATATTCAACAATAGTGCAAGATGTCAATAGAATGTTTCAAACCTTTATTGAAACAATATATTTTCCAAAGGCTGTTTATTTTTAGAGATTGTGTTGCGAAGTTGGCCCACAGAAGTTAAGCAAACTCGAAAGAAGAGCTATAGTTCTTCCATGAAAATTATAGAAATAACAGGACAGTATTCTATTAGTTTGAATGGGACTCATATTATTGCTGTTAATTTTCCTCAGAGCCGATATTCTTAGAATTGGATAAACTAATAAGAAATACTCTGACTTACACTCGACCGACTGAACTACACTAGGTGGAAGAGCTGATCAGAGATAACGCCGGTAGTCGAGTTTTAGTTGATAAATATCACGGGCCGAAATCTCCGAATTGGTACTATTTGAACTGTCATAGCTGTCATCAACCCATAAATCACACTCCCAGAACAAACGGGCATCACATAATGCTAAAGTTGCAGAACTGTAAATTCTATCACACAATTCCCCCGGTCAACAGAACCCCGGCGGAATGTGTTTGTGGAACAACCACTCGATAGATTGCATGCAGATTGCCGACAGTCTGCATGGCAGTACAAGCGTCTAACAATGGTGACTGCCACGTCACGGGGACTTTCCCCAAACTATTCTGCTGACTGGTAGTCGCTTGATCAGGTTTGGCATCAAAAATCTAGTGGATATAAGCACCGATTCCTGGATGTTTGGGAAGTTGTCTCTGGGATCCCGACGAGCAAGTACCTACCTACAAGAAGTAAGATGGATGCCGCCACTGTTGCTATAAGGTATGAACTTTGACTGAACATTGTGAATTTTACTTTATACCAGAGAAAACGATTGGCAGTTGAGTTTTATTTGTTAATAAAAATCGTAGATAACTGGTAAACTGGTCTTCGTTGTGCTGAATACGACCAGCTCGTGAGGTAACCAACCTGAACCCAGAATCTGGAGCCTGTGTCTGGTATCGTCTGGTAAGTAGTTCTCTCAGTAATCACAACGCTTGGAGTCAGAATTTACGATCACAGATCGATAGACTTTTTACTAAATTCCGTAACAATTGCATCATTTCCGAGTGCAACCTTTCAAGGCGGGCAACTCTAATTCAAGGCGGGTAACTCTAATTCAAATTTTTAGTTCCCTGATACCTGTTGAGAGTATCTATATTTAATAATAGAGGTTCTTCATTCTTATAAAAACCGATGTCAGATCCACTGTGTGCCGCGACAGATTAGGCGGCCGCGCGATGACAGCTATTGAGTCATCGGGAATTAAACGACTTGACGTGGACACTGTAGACTGAAGATTTTGCAGCGCTAAAGGCAAGGAAGATATCACACAAAAAATCAACCATCAATGACTGATCATGTCCAGTCTTTTCGCCGGCCATCAAATCTGTCGTAATTTTTACGATACACACCACAATAATTTTGATGATACAATCAGCGTGAGGGTATTACAACGTAAAACTCTACTCACATTTGCGACAATTGGTTCTGTTGTATAGGCCAATATATGTTTAACAAGTAACATATGATAATAGAATTAATAGTGAAGTGTCATTTGGCATTCAGTTTGAGTTTCGGGATTTGTTGCATCACTGATGTTTCATGCTATGACAGTGAATGCATGTCTGACGGGATCGTATCCAGAAAATTTACCATACCATCAGTGTGCGCGCTTAAGCTTCAGGCGCCTCGTGGGGAAAAAAATTATCAAATTTATAATTAAGTGTTGGGAAGGTGGTGGACTGTCGTTCCACGTGTAATAGAAGTGATTGATATCTTGGGTGTTCGGTCACTTCGTCTTTATCAACAATTATAGAAAATATAAACTTCATCACGCAGGACGCTAATGTTAACTGTATTTCTGAAAGTCTACCTGCATGATGTAAGGTGCATTTATGTAACATCATCAGTACTAGATGTGGAGATCGTGCCACATGGGAGGGGGGAGGGGGAGGGGGGAGGACTTAATGGGAAACCTAGGAAGGACGTCATAGTCACGTGACCCAGTTACGCCAAGTTAGTCAGGTGACCCAGTTAGGTGAATTTTGGTTGATGTGCTAGCCCGCGTAAGCGGTCATCTTGTGGCGTCATTTCATAGTGATACGTGGTCTTGGTGCGCAGACACAGCTCGTGCTGTTAGGGCGATACGCTGTTCCGTCGGGGCATTTTGTATACTGGCTTTCCTCAAATACCTAAATGAGTCGAAGAAAGTATGTTCGAGTCACTCGAACGAGCAATTGTTCTATAGCTCAATTGCTCGATGGGATTCAAGTCGCTTGAGCAATGACTTTTCAGTAACTCTTTGATGGATTTGTGGCTATAAGAATCATATAAGCTTTCGTTATACACACTGAAGATAACTCTGCATACATGTTATGGGAAACGAAGCACTGGTGATTATAAGACTTGGACAAGGGAACGAACTAGAGCTAGTTTGGGCTAGACATACTGCTAGTGTTAGAGTAGTATCTGTAATAGGCACAAAAATAGGGTCCTTGGAAAATCTGGACCAGTACTTTAGTGTAATAGAACATACTCTCAATCTTATAGCACAACGTGCTACTAAAAACCCTAGATGGGGAGTACAAGTCCGTTACGGTTGTTTTGGGCGCATTTTGGTGATTTGGAGGGATTGTCGGCTTGTTTGTGGTAATTCTACAAAGTAAAACTACTCTTATACAAAGGAACGTACCTGTTATTGAAAAAAAGAAGGATTCGTGAAGAATCCATATCAAATAGTCGCTTTGGGTGGTTTGGGTGGATTGGTGGGTCTTTCTGGGTAATCAGATTTACTCCTATTCAAAAAACAAACCCTCCGCACATATCCCCGTCTTGGTGTAGGCCATTCAGGCTCATAGCAACCACGTGCGACCTTAGAAACCAAGATGGCAGCCGCCATCAGACAAAAATGTCCGACAGAAGTACTATCACCCTAACAACACGCGCTGCGCATGCGCACTAAGACCACCTGTCAATATGGAGATGACGTCACAAGATGGCCGCTTCCGCAGGCTACCATGACAATCTAACATGAGTTAAACTGGGTCACATTACTGTGACATCACTTCTTAGGTCCCCTCACTAGGTCCCCACAATGTGGCAAATAAGGCCAAGTGGCCGAAAGCTCCAGTTACTGATTGATTTTATTATATAAAATGTCACACTATCTACCTACCCACTGAAAAATGTTGCAGGCTGAATGGGAACATAGTTTATTTAGTGGCCAAAAAGCCCTCGGGGATTGAAATCTTTTTCCCAAATTTCCCGGGGATACTCCCCGCCGCCATCTATAATTCTATTAGCATCCCACCTTAGGTCTTGGGCATATATGACGCCCCTTGATAAAGTATATCCAGAGGGGAGACACCTTTGAGCCGCCACTGGACCCAGTGGAAGTAACACAGGTATGTAGAAATATTAGGCAGTCGAGATAATAATTCATAGCTTAGGGTTTTTAAAAATTTTGTTATAATTAACTGCAGTAATGGTAGAAGTTTGTAGGGATTTATCCAAACGATGTATCGAACTCAGAAATAGAGACAACCAAAGGTAAAAAAAAAAAAAACGTTACAGAAAGAGTCATGGGGATTGTAACCAAAATTGGCGAGAGTAGGTCAAAAGAAAGAGGTCTTTGTGTGGCCTGCGTGACAAAGAGAAGACAGGTTTGAAGAGTACCTTGACAATGGCACCATTGTAAGGGGAGGGGTGGTCAATGTTGTTCAAGCTGAGGTCGCGATCACTGGAGATTAGGGGGAATTGGGGAAAGACGGTGGAAAAGGAGAGCCAAATGTGTAACTTGGACGTAGTTGTTGACCTTGGAATACGTTTTATTAGGAAGTCCAAAATCTCAATCTTCTAGATCAAAATTCACTGGGAGTAGTATAGGGGAGACCGGGGCATATTGGAACACGGGGTAAATTGAAACACGGACGTTTTTCCGGATCCAGATGCGTTTCTCGGTTTTTAATCATCAAGCTATACTTGACGACCTTCGCGAGAGTTCTTTGCGTGGGAAAAACGAAAATACAGAAGAAAAGCCATACGAGCTGTACTGGTAAGTTTAATTTTTCAGTTCTGAAGTAAATTTTGTACATTTTTCAAATTTCAATTTTATCTATAGTA